>VDFB02131887.1:0-71510 GCA_007258455.2 Sequoia sempervirens | reverse complement strand
GCTTGGAGGGCATTCCCAACAACTAGAGATGTGTTTTTACAAATTCTACAATATTTCATATAATCAGGTTCGTGCTCACCATCAGAATTGCACGTGGTTCAATGTCAAACAAATCCAACACCTGGGTAATGTTAGGTTCTCTCTTAGCTATCCAACAATGTAATTTTTTTCACTTTCTGACAATGTTAATCCTTTCATCCGTAATTTCTTTTGTTTTATGTCTCTTTCTTGGCAAAAAGTAGTGTTTGGTGTTTTTTTCGTTATAAATTAACCGTTCATCAAAATTTCAAATGAATTACATTTTTAGAAACTAGACTCCATTCTAAAATTTTATTTTATTTTAAAATTCAATTAGTTTACAAAATTTGTAGGGTTAGCATGACCAAAATTATTTTTTCAGGAAGTGTCCACTTCAAAAATTAGTAAAAAATAAAATATTCATTAAAAAATTATTAGAAAAATCATGCATCAACTACATATATTAGCTAACTTCTAATAGCAGTGATTTTAAAAATACTAAAAAAAGTTCATCGTACAAGGGTCGTACAAGAGTTGCTATGTTATGTTTTTCTAACAAAAACAACACCAACTTGTGTACGTCCCTCGTTTAAACCCCTAATCTCAACCATTTTCAAAATAAATTAGTTGTTTAGAAAGCAGACTTGGAGCACTTCGATCCTTGTTTTTGTTCCATCTCAAAAATTTTACTGCAATTATCCTCAATTTCATGTCCACGGTCAGTATTTCCTAACTTCAAAAAAAAAGTGGCCAATTAAGTCCCCTTTTTGGGAACCATCTTTGTGCACTTACCCTCTAATGTTTCCTTGATATTTTTTCTTTGTTTAAGTTAGATTCACTATAGAGCATTGTATCATTAGTGAATTGTTGGTGCATTATCAAAGCCAAATTTTGAGCAACATGAATTCCATACCACAATCCTTCATTTTGTTTTTGCTTCACCAATCTACCTACGACTTTATCCATTATGAAAAATAAAAATAGGGATAGGGGATCCCCTTGATGCAAACCATAGGAGCTCGTAAAAAATCACACGATGCTCCATTTACAAGTAATAAAAATTGTACCATAGATATGCATCTATACATCCAATCCATCCACTACTCACAAAATCCAATTTTCTTAATTACTAGCATGAAGAGATGCCAACTAAGATGGTCATATGCTTTGTTTATGTCAATTTTTAAAATCATGTACCTTTTTTTGTCTTAATCTCTCAATTGAATGAATTATTTCATTTACAATAATAATGCCTTTAGTTATGTCTCTACCTAGTGTGAATATTCTCTACTCAAAGGAAACAATTCTTGATAAAACATGCTTCAACCTATTTTCCATTGTCTTGGATATACTCAAGTATAGATTGAGTTACACAAGGAGATGGGTTGATAGTTTGTGAATGTTGAGCATTGAATTTTCTTAAGAATGAGTGCCATTAGGGTGTTGTTTATGTTCTTCACAAATTTTTTCCTCTTCATGTAGTCTTTCGCTATCTCCTATATTTCTCAACCAACGAAATGCCAATTTCTTTGATAAAAATATGAAAAAAAGTCATCCAAACAGGTGACTTGTCTAGGTGAAGCTAGAACATCACTTTTTGACTTCATCTATTATAAATGGTGGCATTAGAATCACATTATACTCAAGGGATATTATTGAGGGAATCTCCTTTAATATTTTATCTAAGTAAGGAATCAACCACATTATTTGACATGTAAGTAGCTGTTGAAAGAAGTTAACAACTTCTTTTTGGATTGAAATGAATGAATCCACCTTTTCTCCATCAAAGTTATAAATTGATTCAATCTCATTTTGAATTCTACGAGTTTTGGTAGTATTATGAAAAATTGGTATTCATATGTTCTCCGAAGAGACATTCTTCCCTTGATTTTGGTACTAAATTTCTTCATAGGAAAACACTTTAACCTATTCTTCTAGAAAAAAAAAAATCTATAAAAAGTATGATTATAACATCTTGATTTGTTTAAATTTTTCATTTATAGCATAAAGCTCTTGTTCCATAAATCTTTTTTCCTCAAGATTTTTTGAAAGAAATTCTATTCCATTCCTTTAGTTTCCCTTAATATAGTTCAGTTTGTTCATGACCTTGAAGCTTTTAGTTCCCTTTTGCATTAGTGTTGTGTTCCACCAATCTTGAATCTATTCTATTAGGTTTTCCGTATGAAACCATATTTTTTCCAACTTAGAGTAGCATTTAGCTAGGGGGGCATCCATTCTCAAGAGAAGTTTGACATGATAATGCTCGAATCCAAAATAAGGGAGGAAGGAAGCTTCCCATAAGATATTCTTATTTAACTAGTTGGCAGTTAGAAGGAATCTTTCTAATCTCTTGGAGATATTGGAAAAACCCAATTGTCTATTCGTCCATGTAGATAGCATTTTTTGTTACCACATCAATTAACTTAATCAAGTACACAAAGTTTTTAAAGTTAGTTGTGATGCTATCACTTTTTTCTTCCAAGCTTAAGATGGCACTAAAATCCCCATCCATAATGATTTTGTACTCTCTGTGCTACATGATATGCATGGATAAGAGCTCCCATAATCTTGATTTTTCTTCAATTTTAATTGGCTTATGGATATTAGAAAGGGAAAAATAAATTAGTGGTGGAGCATCTTACATTACACAGCATCTAACAGGGATCGACACAGCACATATCTAGTGAAACTCTTTTTGGGTACCCAAGGACTCCTAGACCTCTAAAAAAACCTATTGCATCTGAAAAGAGGCTCATCCACCCTTTGTAGTGTGAAATAAATAAGGATGCATCGTGAGATTTTAGTTTGGTTTCTTGAAATAGGTGACCAACAGTGTGCCCAAATAGTGCTTGGTTAGGTGTCATTTGTTAGGGCATTGAGACCCCTAACATTCCATGCAACACTCTTCATGGTTCTATAAGGGGTTTCATCCCTTAGATCTCATCACATACTCTTTTATTTCGTTAGTGTCTTCTCACATTTTAGTTCCTCCCTTTTCTGTTTATTCATCTTCCTCCCCTTCTTCTTTTCAACAACATGGTTATTTTGGTGAGCTTTGAAGCAAATTGGCTTATAGACTTGGGATCAACAATATTGATTTCATCTCCATTTGATTCTTCCTCCTCCAACCATCATTCCCCATCCGACTCTCCTATTATTAGGGTGCTTTATGGGGGATCTATAGGATTCAAGTTAGGGATGGAGAAGTGCTCTTTTCTATTGTTTCTTAATTCTTCTTCAACATGAGCACCACTTTGAGAGGGGGTTTAGGGGCAACGTCTTTTGGTTTTTCCATCTAGCACATTTCATCTTTTCCTTTTGGTTTCTTCAAGCAATTTGATTCCCAATGTTTCCAACTTCCATAGACGAGTTAGTAGAACTCCCTTTCTTCAATATTGATTGGTTGTCTCCATTCTCCAACTAGAGTATTGATGTAAATTTTTAATGGGATGGTATGAATAAATTCCACTTGAATACTTATGAAGATGAAATAATTACTTACTAAGGTTTCCTTGTCAATCTCCACTATGACTCCAAGACTATTTCCAATTGCCCTGAATCTATTCAGAGTCCAGTATTCATGCCGTAGATTGTGTAATCTAATCCAAATAGGTTTTGTAGGTGAGCAACATTTTATGGGTTAAATAATTGGGATCTAGTTTTGTAATTAAAGGGCCAAGTTGTTCATTATCCAGGATTCACGATAAAGGACAACTTTTTTGATATCTTCAAATTCAAATTCAACATTGAAAAAATCCTTCAATAGGAAGTGGAGTTGGGAGCAGGTCGATCATGAGTTTGCAAAACATTCTTCGATTTGTTTCCTTTGAAATATGCTCCCAAATCGCATAGCCACAACCCTTTCACAAAGGATAGCAATGTTCATATCTTTTGTAAATTTGATTGATACTTTTGCATTGCTTCACACCACCACTTCTTCGACTCTATCGAAGTATGTGATGTGTAGAATCACGATCTTGCACCATCATATATTATTATTTATGTGATATATATTAAATATTTATTTTAATATAGCACTAATTTTAAAATTAAATGTTAAATTAAAATTTTAATATCTTAAAAATATGGAAATACGTTTTATTATATATTTTTTAGAATATAAATTTAATATAATTAAAAGTGTTATTTGGTTATGTTATTTAAAAATTTATGAGTAAAAATCAATTCTATAGTATTTTAATTTATTTTATTTTTTTCCAATTTTATCTTGGAATATTTAATATATCAAAATTAACACACTTTTCAGAAAGGAAAATAATTGTTTCGTTTTTAATGTAACACAATATTTAAATTTATTTTTATTTTTCCAAGGTTACGCATCTTCACACGGTTAGGAAGAAGCGCGTAAATGTATGCTCAAACATTTGTTGGTGTACTAATGTTAATTTTTAATATTGTAATGGTGAAGTAGTTAGCGTGGTAAAACGAGGGTTTGGTAAACCTTGGGCTTTGCATTCAATTCCAAAGCAGTGAAAGCTCAACAATTAAAGGCTAAGGTCGCGATGACTTCGGGAATAGAGGTCGGGCCCTGTATAATGAAGGTCGTTGAGAGAAGCTATTCTACGGAACCAGGCTGGCGTTTAGCAACTGTTGAGGAAGCAGAACACAACCTTGAAATGATAAAGAAACAGGGTCTTCTCAACGGAGGGGAAAGAGCTCGTCTTCTTGACGGCTGGATAAGCGGTCCACATCATAACTGCCAGATTGGAGATGACTTCAAAATTTTTTTGGGGCACATGCTTGTTATACAAGTCCAGGGATTAGAAAACTATAGCTCGGGTACATTCTCTTACTCTAATTTCCACTCGCATTCAAACAATTAGTGAGCATATTGCTCGGGTACATTTTCTTACTCTAATTTCCACTTGTGTTATAAAATGCTCTTCAGGTAATTCAGATCTCACGAGGAGCATATACGCAGATGTTACACTCACCGACAGAGGAAGAGATGTTGCATTGCTTCTCTGTACGTATGACTGGAATTACGAAGTTGTGTACTGGCTGCTCAACTCTTGGGAAACTAGACATCCTTTAAACCTACTAGATGTGAGACAAGGCAAGATACCTTTGAATATCAGAAACAGATTTGTAGAGATGAACAGAATGATATGTCATTTGTGCAGAATACTTGGCGAAGAGGGTCTCGCTGGTCAGAAACCGGCGAGGATAGAATTTTCTGAAGATTCAGTTCGAGAAGTGATGGTTAGCTTGGGAGAATCCTGTTGGGACAGCTTAAGTCAGGAGAATCACCAGATCCTGATAAAGAATGCCTTTCTAGAACATATAAGTTTTGTTGATGTGATGCCGGATTGTTTTCATGATTCTGCCTCTCAAGGAGACACATCAGAGGCTATCTTGAACTTTTTATGGCACTACGTCTCCTCCCGTAGTCTGGTAACCATCGTACATAGGTGTTTTGTTATACTGGTAGAAGAATTGAAGAGTGAAAAGCATCAGGCGGGAAGCCGAGGGGATTTCCTTATGTCTACCGCCATAATCTACCATCTCCTCGATCTCCAAGACGCTGTGTTGAAGAGGATTGTAGAACAGGCATGCAAGGATGCAGCATGTGATGATTGGCAACGTTTCAAAGATACACTGAAAAATACATCCTCCGCCTACTACGACGAAACTGGAAATTATCACGTTCTCAACAAGATTTTGATCTATGCAATGCGGGAGAATAACAGTATTTTGGTGAGCAAGGTATTAGAGTGGGGCGCCCAGCCACCAGCGAGCCTTGGTTCAGACTTCTTTACGGTTTTAGATTCTGTAATGGAGAATAATGGAAAACAAATTGTGAAAAGTCTTTTCGACAAATGTATTTCAAAAGAACAGTTTGCCAATGCCGCAGATGACGACGGAATGACCGTTCTTCATTTGGCGTGCCGTCATGATGATGTAAGCATTGTTGAAATGATTCTTCAATATGGGGGAAAACTGGATGTTCCGGACAAGACAGGTCGCCTCCCCCTACACTATGCAGTGAAGTATGGTGAAAAAGAAGTTGTGAGAAGTCTTTTCGACAAATCTTATTTAAAAGAACAGTTTGCCAATGCCGCAGATAACAAAGGAATGACTGCTCTTCATTTGGCGTGTCGTTATCGTAGTCATGTTCGTGATCATGGTCGTGATCGTGACATTGTTGAAATGATTCTTCAAAACGGGGGAAAACCAGATGTTCCGGACAAGAGAGGCCGCCTTCCCCTCCACTATGCAGTGGAGAGAGAAGAAGAACATATTGTCGATGTGCTGATTGGGAGAGGCAGCAGCGATACAGAGAAAGTCAGTGATGAAGAGATGGTTACTTGGAAAGACAATGAAGGGAACAGCCCTCTGGATTTGGTCTTTAACACAGGTAACACGGAACTAATAATGAAGCTATTGTTGGCATCTAAACAATCAATAGAGTCTTATTTCGATAAGGTGGACTCTACAAGACTTCTCCGTGAGTTCGCCTCTCAAGGCAATTCACAAATTGTGGAAAAGCTGTTGGAGGTGGGAGCAAATCCACGTGCTTGCGATGAGAGGGGCAAAACAGCTTTGCACTACGCTTCTATGGTTGAAGATGAAAATAAAGCAAGCGAGTTATCTGAATTAATTCTCGCCAAATGTACAAGCGAAGAAGAGAAGAAAATCTTGGTGGAGCGAAAGGATGCTAGCGGTGAAACGGCTCTCCATCTTGCAGCTATCAAAGGACACACTCGACTTTCTTTCCAACTTCGACAAGGAAATGAAGACATTCTAAAAGTCAAAGACGCAAATGGGCGAGGCTTTTACCATCACGTGGTTGAAAGAAGCCACCACGATAATCCTCGAGTCATTGAGGAGATACTTGGATGGGAAAACGTAGAACTAGAAACCATAATCGACCACAGCAATCTGACATTGCTACATGTGGCCGCTTCAGCGGGCAGAAAGTTTATAGCGGATTTCCTCATCAAGAAGTCAGTGGAAGCTACTCCGGTTTTCATCTCGTCACGGGAAGCTAAAGTAAGATATCTGAGGACACCAGACATCCTTGGACAGACGGCGCTTCATAAAGCAGCTACAGGGGGACACGGGGATGCGGTCACAGTTCTGTTGTATAGGGGAGCTGACCCACTTCTGGAAAGAGACAGCGATGGGCGAACGGCACTTCATTGTGCCGTTCAGAACCAAGACCAAGACCAAGCAAAAGCAGTTTCTGAATTACTGTTAAAGAAGTGCGGATCCGATGAAAAGAAATTGCTTTTGCTGTGGGCCTCTGCTGCAGGGTTAGGCACTGCAGACCAACAGCTAAGCGATTCTCCGCTCAAAGACTTTCTTCTACAACAAAAGAAAGATATCACTGAAAAACTTGAAATAGAAGGAAAGAAAAGCAATTTGTTAAGGACAGCAGCATGCCTTGGTGATATTGCTATGACCAAAGAATTGCTTACTAGAGGTGCTCAAATTGGCGACATCCGGGATCAACACTGGATAAACAGTTTAAAACTAAAAGAGAGACATAATGTTGACACAGGTATTCCAATAAACTTTTGTAACATTTTACGGCTTTATGTAATTATATTGACACCAGATATTTCGTTGTTCTTATGCACTTGCTTCTCTGCAGTTCGCAAGCAAATTCAAATAATTGCAGAACAGGGAAATGATCAACCAGCTGTATCTGACAATCTGGGTAAAATAAAATCCGTTTTCTTTTCTAAATCAAAACGACTGCTAAACAGTTATTGAGCTTATCTAACTAGTTATTCCTAATTTTACAGGAAGACGTGACTTTGCATACGGTCTTGCCGCATTGCTTTTGAACCCTTATTTAAAACCTCCTATTACAGTGGGTATCTCTGGTAGCTGGGGTATGGGAAAATCAAGCCTGATGGTACAGGTGAATATGATCGTACTTAAAGTTTTCTTCATCCAGTAAATCAGAGGTTTTATATGCCTAGACTAAAATCTAGTTCATTTTCGTTCAATACAGACAGAGGGCATTTTGTTGAAGACGGCTGCACAATTAGCATTACTGCCATCTGAAACAACACATTCAAGCTTTCCTGGCATTCAAATTTTGGAACTATCAAAAAAGGGCGAACGGAAATACCAAGAAATCAAGGCAACTGTAGACTTACTCCACAAGGAAAAAAATTTAGAAAAAAAATATTTCTTGGCTTTCAAGCATAAGATCAGTAAATGTTGGACGAATGTAACAAATAAGAAGAAAATCACTGACACAAAGGTAAATTTTAAAATTTAGAACAGAATATATTTTTTTCATTTCAACTATATCTGTCTAATTCAATGCTAAATGTTTAATAGAAAGGAGACTCGCTTTCTAAGTTTTTAAAGCAGTACGAGGCTGAATATCATCATATATTTAAATCGCTAGCTGCTATGGATAGCAGTTACATGGTAACTCTCTTAGATTTATTGTATTTGACTTTGTCATCAGTTTCCTTATTTTGTTTTGTTATTTATAAAAATTGATAAAAAAATTAATTTAAATATCAATTTTAACTTAAGATTTCCGTCTCATGGTTTACTATGTTCGTAATCTCAGTTCAAACCAAAAGATCAACAATCGCAGCTGGAAATTGATTCCCCAACGGAGGAAAGTGTGCCTGCTATTTTAACTGTTCGATACAACGCATGGAAATACAGGAACGAATCAGAAGCATTGGCGGGCATGGCCGTGGAAATCACAAAAGAAATGGAAGGAATAATGACAGATGCTCAATGGATCAGTACATGTTTGAGAAATACTTGGAGAAAGCAGAAACAGGCTATCTGGATTCAATTTATTTTTCCATGCCTTCTTGCTGTTGTATTAGCAATCTCATTTACCTGTATTGTATGGCTTCTTCTTGATAGATACAAGATCAAAGAATCAGTGAAGCTGAAATATGCATCTCTTCCTCTCACTGTAGTCATTATGGTATGGACTCTTGTAAAGAAAGTGATGAGCACTATAAATCCCGTCAGTGCTCAATTAATGAATTATATGAAACTTCCAGACCACACTGAAAAGCTTGGTTATCAAGAACGGGTAATATCTGATATCACTTTCTTGAAAGAAGAAATTAGCAAAAGACCGTATTTCCTGTGCACTGTTGTTTCCTACATATGGCGTTTTATAGTTTCATTGCTATCTTCTAAATACCGTGGAGAGATCTTGCCTAGTTCGATACCAAGTGCTAATCTAAGAACGATTGTATTTGTTGATGATATTGACAGGTGTCAAGAATCTGTCATTCTTCAGGTAAATTTACAAGTAATTTATTTTAATACAAATATTATACTGTCTATGCAACTCAAATTGTGCTAAAACAATTTTCTATGACATACAGGTTCTATCAGCTATTAATCTTGTAATAGCTGTCTGCCAAATCAGTGTGGTTCTGGGAATGGACAAAGCCTTCATCCAACGGGTCATAATGAAAAAGTATGGAGATAAATCCTTGAAAAATAGTAGGCAATTGGCGGATAAGTATTTACATAAGATAATACAACTGCCATTAGACCTACCTGACCCCAGTGAAGATCAATCAAAAAAATTCTTAGATCGTCACTTGGGAGTGTTCCAAAAAGAAAGTAAGGAAGGCCATTCAAAATCAGAAACAGATGCAGAAGATGATTCCATACCAGAAATAGATGCAGCTTATCATGCTTTATTTTCACCATTTGAACGTACACATATGCGAACACCTGATTTTGGAGAAATGTTAGGCTCAGTGATTTCTATTCCAGGTAAGATTTACCTTTGGATATGAAACAAAAAAAAAATTGAAAGGAGGTTTTATATCTACTTCGTACTGGAGCATGTGATAGACGCTGATTTTTACTAATAGAAGTTGCTACTTTAGCAGAGACAGGAGAACCTGTAACAGGAACACAAACAACTGATGCAAAAGATATTGTCCTGGATGTGCTGCAACCAAGTGAAATGAGTAACTATCACAATGTTTTCATATTAACACCGATTCAGTCTCTCGAATACATGTTAATTTTGTGGTTCAAACAAATGTTAAATTTCGGGACAAATATGTATAGGAAATAATGTTTCGGACATTACAAAAACGCACACTTCATTTTTTTCTACTACTAACAACTGGCTTTACATTGTATTGGTAGATGCTAGTAACTCACGACAAACCGGTCGCATTCAAACCTTATGGCAAGCAGTAGTGAAGGTTGCAGCAGGAATGCAGTGCATCAATCTTTTCAAAACAACTCACATTCAAACGAATCTGCAGACAGAAGCTCTCCATGAAGAAAATGTAGCTGAAGGTGATAATAGACACAACCAGACTATAAATTGAATTTCTAGCTATTAATCCAAATGATAAATACTAGTGCTATCCTTTGTTCGGTTAAAATTTATACTGTGGGATGAATATGCAATGCGTTGATTCAGGTGACCAGAGTTTGAATGACTCAGTTCCTATAAGGGAGATGTTGTTCATGACATACAGTAAAGGGGAGCAAAATGTCTTTGATTATTTTCGAAAAATGGCTACAGATATCCGAAAATTCCCTCGGGAGTGGAAGCGTCTGTTGAACTATCATCGATTGGTGTGGAACATCTTTTTGATAAACAATGAAGCCAAGCATTTGGATGGGTGGCAGGTTCAGTTGATTACATGGATATTTATATGTTGGGAGTGGGAGGAACATATAAATTTCATTATAGAGGTGCATATATCTGTCCTCTTTCTTATACAATTATATATATATTGTGTTACATTGTGTATAGATGTAGGTAAATTTGTCCTTAGCATAATCTATGTTAACACTATATTTCTGCAGAACTGGGACAGACTTCGTTCTATTGAAGAACCAAAACCTTCACTACGGATGATTGTGGATCATTTTATAAAAAGTGAAAGTGAGAAGAAAGGATATATAGCTAAGACTTCAGAGAATTCTGTGGAGACAGATACAACTACACAAATTTTGGAAGGAGAAAAGAAAGAGAAGGGAGTTTCTACGAACAAAGAGGATCCTGAAAGTAGCCACTTGGAACCCTCAAAATTGGAAGTTGTTAAAGATCAAATGATTGAAGTGACGGAGTCCCAGGGAGATGCCTCTAATGCTAGATTCCTCAGCGGGAGAAATGAACTGAATGCCCTCAAAACAGAAGTGAGAGAAATTAAAAAGCAATTGGACAGAAATGAGAAGCTGTTAGAAAAACTGAAAGAGCAGGTGGATTCTTTAGTCAACCAACGGCAGGTCCGGTGGAGTGAGAAGAGCACCAAGGAAAAAGAATTGAAGTCAGAAAGTTGGGGGAGATTGAAATTCGCATTACAGAGATATAATGTGTCAATGGAAGGGATACAAGCTTTTCAAAGGTTTAGATTTTACTGCGTGGCTGGGTATCTCCCATGGCCATTGCCTGATAGGAAAATTGCAGATATATAAAACGGAAGTGGGAAGCTAGTGACTTTAGCCACTAGTTTGTGGGATCTACGGAAGCACACGTTATTCTATGCTGCCCCTAGACTAAAGTCCGACATTATAGTTGAGATCTTCCTTCTAAGGGAAACAAGTTGCACATTTCTGAAAGCTTTTGTAGCTGGATTGAGTTAATCTCCTTTAGTATATGAGTTTATTGCCTTTTCATGCAGCACTGAAATGTGACTTTCTTTACACAAAAAAAACTATAAATTTAATGTTTTTATCGAATTGTCTTTTGCATCCTCAACTCTGTAATAATTCTAATCCATGTCCCTGACATTTCATAGAGTAGAAAAACTTTGTTAACTCTAAACCTCAACTTTCATGTCAATGAGAGAATGGACACCCCACCTCCATCTTCCATGCTTGCAGTGATTGAGAAATTTGAGACGATTTCATATTTGACATCTACTGAGTTCCAGTGTGCACACTATTAGAAACAGGGCTTAGAAGCTTCACATCCAGCTTGCAATAGCAAATAAAATAAAAATCAAATTTGTTTCTTCAGAGGGCCTATTTTACAGGCTTGGTTTGTACTCTTTTTTTTCGTTCTAGAAGAGCCCACGCCCTCTTCCCAAAGTAACAGCAAACAGGACACCGACCAGTAAGTTGCTCTAATTTCCCTCTTTTGGTTACTAGCTGAGCTTAGCTACCCAAAATCCAGAAAACAATAATGTTTTTTAAATTTATGCAAGTCAAAATCAATTTTTTAATGTCATCAAGTTTGTATGTTTAGATGTTGTTATTAAAGTAAAAATACGTGGGTGTTTTTGTTAACATCAGAGTTATCATCTTTTTCTACGATCCAGTATATTCTTTAAGTGATTCAAAACATACATTCCATAGTTTATTTTTACTAAATCTAGTTAAAAAACGAGGTTTTTCACGCAACAGCGCATCATGTCTCAAAGTTCATGAAATGTATTGTGCGACATATATGCTGATAGAAGTATTCATCTTATAATATTTCTTTTACAATTTTATTTTAGATTTTGAGACTGGTTTCAAATGGCCTCTGCGACTTTTATATATTATATATTTTATTTTATTTTGTTTAGAGGTGTTTTTATTTTATTTTATTTTAATAATATTATTCTTTATGATTATTTGATGATATAATAATAATTTTAATTTTAAGTTAATAATAATTTTTTTTTTAAGTATTTATCTTTGTGGATGTTTGAGATTATTCACACAAAATAATCAAATTTGATACTTTCAAGTTCTACTTATCATACTATTAATTTACATTGTAGTGGCTACAATTCAATTTGATGTTCAACTTGGGTGGTTGTTCACCGTTATAAATGAGATGTGTATTAAATTATAGATAAAAGATCTTAATATATTTTATATTGGTAAAATAATAAAAGAACTATATGAGCAAATAGATTAATTAGAAGCTTTTAGAATTTTACAATAGACTATCATCTCTACTCATTATTTGGTGATTACAAATTTGTTGGATGAGGCTATATACTTTATTAGTTATATACATAGTATATTTTGTAGTATGATATGAAAGATTGATGCAAAGAATGACAACTATCATAGATTCTTAAATTCTTCATTCATCAATAATATTCATTTCATTATTTATTCCAAATGGTATAATTGTCAAACAAGGCCATTCCAAAATACTCACTGCTTTTAGTTGACCCTAATTCTCCCTCTTAAATCCTCGATGACACAATACATAACCTTGACATATACTTTGCATGCACCTTACTCTCATTAGTACAATAAAATGTCTTCAAAAATTGAGTTCCTTACCAAGGATCAAATTTGGTCTCTTGGTGTGAACTCAAATTCATAAATATTTCATATTTCTAATCTCAAATTTTGATGCTTATATGTGTTGGGTATATAGCTTCAATGCTTTACTCCCCTTAGTACAATACAAAGTCTTTAAAATTTGAGTTTCTTATTGTAGGCTACAAATTAATCTTTTGTTGTGAAATTAAATTCATACATATTTGGTGTTGAGTTATAATATCATGGTTTAGTTCCTATATGTACCTTATATGGCTTAGAATGATATAAATTCCTTAAAAGGTGAGTTCCTTACTTAAGGTCATAGTTTACTCATTTGTGAAAGGAAAATAAGTGTTCAAAACAAATAAAAGAGAAGGAATGCTAATAATAATATAGAAAATAATGTAACATAATGTCGTACTTAGAGCAACATGATTTTTATCCAAAGAAACTCTTTTAGGAAAAACACTAGCACCAATTATACTAATTAAATATTATTTATAATACAATAAGATTTGGACCATGCTATTCCTTGTCTAAAACCATGATTTACCTACCAAGTATTTTTTAATGAGTTATAAATCTATATGTTCATTTTACACTCACAAGGCTTACAAGAAACAACTTTGTTGATTTACAAATCAATGGGCTCAAAACTATAGAAAATATCCACAAATGTGAATTTCAACACCACATTTAGAGATTGCATGGCCTAAGAATGTGTAAGACAATAAGGGGTGTACATCCTTCTATTTGGGTAGCCACTAATGGGTTAGTAAATTCTCTTCTAAGATTCTCTTACAAATGGCTAAAAATAGGGGCCAAAGATGCTTTTCTAAAATTCTCTTCAAAACCTCAATTATTAATAAGAAAAATGACAAGGTGATGGCATCCACCAACTTCAAGATATCAAAGACCAGCCCTTCTCTTGAAATGAGACTTGAAGAGCCTCCTCTAGGTATTAAGGATGCCTAATCTTAGTTATGTTAATATATTGTGTTGGTGTAAATAGGTATTTTACCTAACTAGTTAATTAGTGGGTCCTATTTATATGTTAAGTCCACTTAGGTCCTTGAATTATTTCTAGAAGTCTTAGTTGTCTAGATAATATTTTATCTTTTTAAATTTTATTTAATTATATTGTTTTAGGTCATTTAATAATGACATAAATCATTTAATGTTTTGCATTAGGTAGTTTGTCACACCTTTTCTATATAAGCAAGGTCATTTTACAATTTTATAATATAGCTCATCACCATATTTGATAAATATTAATATCAAGAAAACTCATTTCTTACATACTCTCTTGTGGAAGGTTTTCATTGTTTTTGCAAGTGATCTTGGGTATAGAGCTAATCTTCATCTCCTACATATTGCAGTGGTAGATGAGATATGATATTTTAGTAGTAATTTTTTTCTAAATGATGAATATTTTAAATTGAGATCTCCATGTTTGTCAAATAGGAAAAGCTATAATGGGAGCTAAATCACCACATTTTTTATTAAAATTTAGTTTAGTGTTATTTAAATCAACCAAGCAATATTTTATTAAACTTTTAAACTAAATCATGTTGCCATAGCAAACAATTCTTGATTAAGCCTTAATCACATAAGGTTTATAAAATATATTACAAGCTAAATCATAGTCACCATTGATATTATATTTTTACTTTTTTTTAGCATGATATCACCATTACTATAAAATTCTTGCTTACTTTTTGGGATATTTTCACTTTTAAATTAATCTTTAGTAGGATTTTAATTTTAATGTGTATATAATTAAGTTTTGAATTGTTTGATAGCGTCCCTTTGTATAGGTTATGTTATATACAAACCTCATAGTCCTATGGTAGAAATAATACCATTAATCATGACTATTTCCCTCCTTTATTACCATGGACTCTAAAATCCAAGGAATGCATGTACTATAGAGATCGTGTATAAATCTTATTTTAAAATTTCACATAAATAAGAAATTGAGATATTTCTTTCAATTTGTTATTGTATTCACTTTGTAGAATTCTTGCAACAACTCTTCTATTTGGTAAAGTCCACCGAAGATAGCTACATGATCTTAAGGTTTTTTCTTATATTCTATGTAAGACAAGTAGGGGCATCTAAAGATCTTTTCACAAATTCAACCTTCATACTATAATATAAAATATAAATATAAATTATTTATTAACCTTGGTGGGCCTATAGGTATCATGAATAAGTGACAATGAGGCTCATATAGAAAGTGACGATTATTTGGGTCTAAATGTTTAAATAAATAGGAAAATCATTTTCCACCATTGATTTCCATTATAATATAATGTCTTTTATTGAATTCAGTAGCACTAGTGCATGCATTTTGAAAGGTAACTTATTGAACCCATAATTTCTTTTGGGACACTGAATAAAATATAGTCATGTGGCCCAAAATAAATTCAAGGTCAAGTAAACATCTTAAAAATGTATGAGCTTATAATGTCATAGAATTCAATTAGAACCATTTAATCAATAACAAAATATAATGTACATATTCAATCATATTTTACTAATATTTTTATGGTGTGATAATTTTAAAATGTTTTAATTATTTGTGCTCCAATGCCTTCCTAATAGTGGATTTGGGTAAGAGCATTCTATGGTCATTATCAATAGACCCCGCCATGGGATAATAGACCTTTGAACCCTTTAAGGAGGTACTACAATCTAAAATCACCAATGGTTATTGCCCCAAGGCTCCCACTTCAATATTACAAACTATAAGGACCCCTTTGAGGGGGTGCTACAATCTAAAATCACCAATGGTTACTACCCTTAGGTCTCCACTTCAATATTACAAACTATAAAATAATATATGAAGGGACTAGACTGACCAACTATGTAAATTTTTAAAGGAAGGATTCTCCATGATAAAAAAATTAGACTTAGCTTGTATTCGCTATGGATAATTGATATTGTATAATAAAAAAATTATTGATATGCATAAAATCAATAAGAAGATTAATATTTTCTCAAAAAATAAAATTATTTTATGCATTTAACTATGATTTTATAGGATTTTATAAAAAATATTAGGGACCTCTTCTTAAATTTATCATCATAGATTAGGTTATAACATCCAAGTCATTGAATTAATCATATTCTGCTCTACACGTCCTTTGCATTTTCAAAAATTTCTTTGTTGTTTCTACCATGGCACTACCTAGTGAGGGGCCCTAGATGGTGTCCCCTTCCAAGATTGCTTCCTCTTTGTCAGTAGTCTCTGTTGGGAATCCTACCTTTATTGCAAGGTTCTCTATGACTAAAGTTAAAAATATTTTTTGTCTGATATTGTCTTTCTCGAGATGATGGAAAAGATTCTTGATCTCCCTGTTTACGATATGAATCTTTTTTCACAAGGGAAAATACACTCTTGTTTGAGGAAAAAAATTCGGTGAGGGTTCTTTTTCAAAAAGGTACCATAAGTCTCTTGTTGTTTCAAGAGTGTGTTGTGCGGTGGACAGATTGGAGGTTGAAGTTCTAGATGAAATTATGGATGCGAATGTTGCAAGCCTTTTGTTATCTCTCTTAGGTAATATTTTGTCCTTTAGACCCAATATTGACTAGGTGTATAAATGTATTGATCAAATTGTACTTTGAAAGGGGATGTGAATGTTAGCACCATGTCAAATGGTCTTTTCCTTTTCAATTTGTTTAACTACCTGAAGATATGATTAAGAATCTTACTAGTGCCCCATGGCCTCTAGACAAGAACTTCAAAAATTGTCTTTCTCTTTATAAGTCAAAACCTAGTCTTGACCATATGGCTCACTTGGGCTCATCTTCTCCTACTTGGATTAGGCTTCTTGGTCTTCCCCTTGTGTTTTGGAACTGAATTTTTTTTCATGGAATTGCTAACTCCTTTGGTTCCTTGTTAGCAGTTGACAAGGTGATTGTTAAAAAATCAAGGCTTGTATTTGCAAGAATTTGTGTCAATGTGGTAGTTAATAAAGTCTTGCTTTCCTCAATAACTCTGAAATAAAAAAATTGGTTAAGGAACCAAGTTATTAGGTTGAAAACACATGCCTTTTTGTCATCTCTATGGAAAATTTTGGTCATCTTATCTATTCTTGTAAGAAATGACAATTTTAAAAAGATAAAACAATTTTAATGTCATTTTCACATTCCACTAATGTGGGGAGCCCAGGTGATTCTCGGAAGGTTGCATTAAAATCAAATCATTCTAAGTCTCTAATAGTTTTGGAACCAAAAATTCAATAGGTTGATGGTAATAGAGATTGTGTTGTGGAGAAGGCTCTACAAGAGACCCCTATTGTGTCCCCTCATCTATCTTAGATTAAGATTGTGACTTGTAAAGAAACTCATAAGTGTGTGGTTGTCCCTCCCATGCCTCCCCTTCATCCCCAGAGATGGATATTGGGAACAATTTATGTGTCTTTTTGGAAAAGGATGAGGTCCTTCCTTAGGAGAACCTAAATAAGAGGATGCATGATTCCCTTTCTTGTTGGGGTTTAAGGACTTAGATTCTCATTTTTCTTTTAAGAATGATGACTTGGATGATACTTAGACTCAGGTTAATGGTAAATCAAAAAAGAAGAAAAACGTGCATGTGGGGAGTGATCTGAAACTAGGAAGACTGAAAAAAAATACTCTAAATCTAGAGAAGATGCTAGAGAGATTGTCTCAGGAAAATAGAGGACCATTGAGGGTCACTCAAACCAAAAAAAATCCAAAAAATAGAGTTGAGGAGTCTTATCCCCTTTAGTCAGTATTATGTGTATACTAACTTTCTATATTGTTCTATGAAGATCATGATGGAATATTTGGGGGCTAAATAGCCCTCTAAAATGGTATATTCTTAAAAGCTCTATTATAGATTTGAAAGTTGATATCCTCCTTATCCAAGAAATAAAAATGCAAGAAGAGACCTTTGAAAAAAAAATTTAAAATGTTTGGCCCAAGGCATAGTATTGTTTATGCAATGTGGAAGGTGCTTCTGGTGGTGTTGCAACTATTTGGAACCCAAATAGAATTAAGGGTTCCAAAGGATTTTGTAGCATAAATTGTTTGGAAAAAATATGGAAGATGGAAGGAATACTTTGAAGTGGAATCTTCTTAATATCTATGATCCAAACATAAGGGTTTCTAGTAATCAACTTTGGAATTCTCTGTTTGTACTTCTTTCTAATAATCAAAGGGTTAGATGGATGTTGGAAGGGGATTTTTATTCCCCTTTATCCTTCTAAAAAAATGGGGGGAGTGAAGGACTTTTTGGACATCATGATAATTTTTTCTAACTTCATTTCAGATCATGGGCTTTTGGACATTGATCTAATGGGGTATAAGTTTACTTGGTCTTGGAGACATCATGGTTAAAATCTTATACAAGTTAAATTGGATAGAGTGCTAATTTATTGGGATTAGGATATCCTTGCCAAATTGCAATTTTCAACCCTTCCAAGATCCACTTCAGATCAAAGTGCTCTTATTCTAAAATGGGGGGATCAAAGATCTAAAGGCCCCTTTCTTTTTCAATATGAGATTATTTGGAACCTACACCCTGAATTTAAGGAAGTTATAATTTTTCTTTGGTGGAATCTCCCTTGCCAAGGTATGCCTATGCTTTGTTTAGCACAAAAACTCAAAAGGGTCAGATTTCATGTTCAAGGATGGAACAAAATTTCCTTTGAAAATATCTTTCATAGGAAGCATAATATATACAAAATAACCTCAAAGATATTCAAGAAATAATGGAGATTGATGTTGTCAATGAGGACACTTTGAGTAGAGAAATATAGCTTAGGGAGGAATGGTTTCAAGTTGCAAAGAAAGAATAATTTATATTTTGGAAATAGAAATCTAGGGTGCAATGGCTACAAGGAGACATGTATACAAAGTTATTTCACTGGAATCAACCCTAAAACATAGGAAAATTAATACCATAAGTTCTCTTATTAATGAGAATGGTGACACTTTGACTAGTGATGAAGACCTTGTTGTTGAGGTCATTCCCCTTTTTTTAGATGTTGGTGGAATTCAAGATCCTTTCATCATTGAGATTGAACCTCTCTTGGAAGTCATCCCTAAGGTGGTTACTGATATGGATTTAAAGGAGCTATGGAAAATGGTGTCATTGCAAGAGGTCGAGACTAATGTTTTCTCCTTTAGAGCTTTTAAATCCCCAAGTCTAGATGGCTTCCCACCTACCCTTTTTAAGAATTTTTGGGACATCCTTTCAACTAATTTTCTAAATGTGACCAAATATTTTTTTAGACTAGGAAGACTTCTTATCCAAATCAATTCTACCTTTTTATCTTAATCCCTAAGAAAGTGGATGCTACTTCTATGCAAGATTATTGTCCTATCAGCCTATGTAACATTGTGTATAAAATTTTCTCTAAGGTTATTTTGAATAGGTTGAAAGGGGTGCTTGACAAGATGATCTCAAAAAACCAAAAAGGTTTTGTTAAAGGTCAATAGATTTTGGATGTTTCCTTTGTTTCACAAGAGTATATTTACTCAATGGAACACTATAAGAAACTAGGTATGGTCCTAAAATTAGACATTTTGAAGATGATAAAGTGTCTTAGAGTTTTCTTTACACTATTTTGGAAAATTTTGGTGTTCATCAGAAAATTTTATCAAAGAATGTGTTTCAACTCCAAGTTTCTCTATATATTAAATGGGGTCCCCAAATGACTCTTTCCATGTGGAAGGGGTTTAAGGCAAGGTAACCCTCTTTCGCTATATCCCTTTATAATAGTTGTTGAATTCTTGGGATGCAACCTTCAGAGAAGCTTGGATAGAGGCTTTCTTCAAGGAATTAGAGCTACTTCTTCTCTCCCTTTTTCTTCCCATCAATATTTTTTCAATGACATGATTCTTTTTGGTATAGACTCCATTGTTGAAGCTGCTAATTGGAAATCTATCTTGTATAACTATGCTATTAAAGTCTCTAGTCAACATATTAACTATGCTAAAAGTAAGTTGCATTTCTTCAATTCAAATCAGTAGCTCAAGGATAAGGCTCTAAGAATTATTCAATATCAAGAATCCATCCTCTCGGATGCCTACCTTGGGCTCCCTTTGAGTATGAAAAAACCCTCAATTCCTATTGGATGGTATAATTGAGAGAGTCCAAAAAAAGCTTATTGGTTGGAAGGGTAAATTATTGAGTCAAGATGGTAAAGTTTAGCTTCTTAATTCCTCCCTCTAGAACATCCCATTTTACTTTCCCTTGGACAAGAAGTAAAGAAAGAGTGAGGATAGCCTTGGTTAGCTAGGAGAAGGTCTACTCACCCAAGAAAGTTGGGGGCCTAGGAATAAGAAGGTTAAGCCTTTTTAATGAAGCTCTCCTTTCAAAAATTGGTTGGCTCATCACTCAAGGGAACAAGGATGGGTTCAACATTCTTAAAGAGCTAAATATCTGAGTAATTATGCTCCTTTCTCTTTTCTTTCTTCCTAAGATTGGCCTAAAAGATTGGCCATATGGAATAACATTCTGAAAATGAGTACTTTAAAAAAAAAATTTAGATGGAGGGTAGGGAATAGAAGAAAATTTATATTTTTGGATGATGCTTGGGGAAATGGTCATGTGCTTTCCTCTGTTATCTAGTTGAAAAAAATTAAACATGATCTCATAAGTCTTAATGGGATCTTCCTTTATGATTATGTTGATTAGGGAGGACAATCACTAAAGTGGAAAATGTTTAGACAATAGGTGTTGGATTTGAGGGCTTTGAGAGGGGGTAATCAACTTGTGTGTCTTTATTCCTTCTCTATCTCAGATTCTCTTATTGGTGACTATCTTCTATTTTTTAGATTAGTGAAGCTTTTTGTGTTTGGAGTGACAATCCTTTTGGCGCTTTGTCCTACACTAAATTAGGCGAACCATCCCTTGCCTCACAAAATTTCAATTGGAAAAAATTATGGAATACAAAGTTAATTCCAAACACAATAGCACAATAGGAAATTAGCGTTGGATTTTGCACAAGATTTTAGTGTATTTTGAGTCATGAATTGAACAATTTGGCTGGTGTTAAACTCAACACAAACAAGGATGGTCAGCTTGACGTAAAAAATTTCACTGAATTTTTCACTAGATTTAGCACTAAAATTTCATAGCGCCTAAAATAACACTAGGAAGTAACGTAAAAAATTGCACCGAAATTGGCACCCAATTTTCCTTCTGGTTTTGCTTCCGTGTCTACTCCCATTTTTGCTTCCAATTTTGTGTCCAATTTTGCTTCCAATTTTTCCTCCAAGTTCGCTTCCAATTTTGCTTCCAGGTTTGCTTCCAATTTTTCTTCTAGGTTTGCTTCAAGTTTTTCATCCAATTTTTCTTCTGGTTTTCCTTCCAGTTTTGCTTTTGGTTTTGCTTCTAGTTTTGTTTATGGTTTTGCTTCCAATTTTGCTTCTAGTTTTGCCTCCAATTTTGCTTCTAGTTTTGCTTTTGGTTTTTCTTCCAAGTTTGCTTCTGATCTTGCTTCCAATTTTGCTTCTAGGTTTGCTTCTAGTTTTGCTTTCAATTTTGCTTCTAATTTTTCTTCCAGTTTTGCTTCCTAGTTTGCTTCCAGTTTTGCTTCTAGTTTTGCTTCTAGTTTTGCTTCTCATTTTGCTTCTGATTTTGCTTCTAGGTTTGCTTCTATTTTTTCCTCTAGGTTTGCTTCTAATTTTTCTTCCAATTTTGCTTCAAATATTGCTTCTAGTTTTGCTTCCATTTTTGCTTCCTTTTTTGTTTCTAAAAATGCTTCTTGTTTTGCTTCCATTTATTAATTTAATATATTTTATTTCAATTTAATTAGTTAAATATATTGTGCCTCTTAAATAACTCATGATTATAGAGTAAGTAATTTAATTATTTACCTCATATGATTAAATAACAATATAATTATTGTAACATGATCATCATCTACAATTAAAACAAGTGAGTCAAATATCTATAATTTAATTGAATTTGACAACATCCATCATTAGTAAATTAAAATCATCATACTTAATGAATATCCATCCAAAAATTATTGACCAATTTTAATATATCTAAATTGACAAGTCCTTACTGATAAGATCATCATCATATATATAACTAAAACAAGTGAAATTCAAATATGCCAATACATCAAAAACATGTCAAAATGATAGATGTGCAACAGTCAACATAAGTGAAAATGATACATGTACAAATGATATAAATAAAATTGATAAACTATGTAACTCAAATTGATACATGTCCAAATGATATAGTGAAAATGATACATGTCAATATGATACAACTCAATAATATAGTACTGTAGGCTATGAAAATGATACATATGATAGTAACCATGAAAAGAGTCATCATAACAATATATTAGCAATGATCCATGATGTATTCTATATGATCATGAATGTCACTAGTTACTATCGCCAACTATCTCATCATCATCATCATCATCATCATCATCATTGTCATCGGCCTTAGTGTCTTTTGTATCTACGTCATCATCATCCTTTTCCATGTGATCTATATTGACATAACCAATATTTTTTGGATCTATATCATGTTGAGGATCATCTTGATCTTCTGGAAGACTCGTGTTCTACAAAAAAAAACATTTAAAATAAAAAATTTATTATGTATTTCATGCAATAATTTATTTTTCTGTTATATATCTAATATTACAATATATGAGATGAAACGATAATCATATTACATCATATCAAAGTTCACATACCATAATAAAATTTCAAAAATGTTACAGCTAATACTGGTGAGTCAGGAGAAACTTTAGCTTTCAAAAACAAAGCCAATTAGGCTAGTAGACTTGTGGATCAGGCCAACATTTGGTGGAAGAGGAAGAAAGATGACTAGAACTCTAGAGGCCCACCATAATGGATTTCAATATTCAACCATGAGAGAAGAAGAGAGCTGATATCATGTATCAACACATTAAGCATGCATTCTTCTAGCCAACAGAGAAGGAGATGATTAGTTTGCTTCATTTTCATTTCCATAACCATATCATGGCGTGGGAACCAAGAAGACCAAGGATGTGCAATTTTATGTGGAGGTAATGTATGTGGTCCAAAATTTAGGAGGGGCAAGAAGGTCAATGTATGATCTTGATGAAATTGAGGAAGAACAACAAGAGAGTGATAGTAAAAATAAAATCAATACAGAGTTTCAAGGATTTGTCAAGCAAGTAAGAGAGCTATGTGAGCAGCCTTATTTAAAAGATTTTGAACTAGAGTTTGATATACCATTTAGAGAGCTTGGTTTTCATGGAGTTCCTTTCAAAGCCTCTAATTTTATTGCTCCTACAATAATCTATTTGGTAGAGTTGGTAAAATTACCTTTCTTTAATAGACTTAGCAGTAAAAGAATGTTTACAAGTACAAGAATATATACGTGTTGTTTCATAGAAAATAAGGAATGTTTCATAGAATGGATCTTTAAAATGTAGGAACTTCCTCTATCATATATTTGGAAATTCCTACACAAAATTTCTACTTCAGAGCAAAAACACCCAAAAGTGTTTCACACCAACTCAAGGTACAATCATAAATTAATGCATGTTGTTGATTATTTTAGATGGAGATTGGAGAAAATCCAGAGCCTGAGTGTTCAACTAGAAAAAGAAGAAGATATGTATGTGGATGTGGACGTAAAATTGTTAAAGAAAAAATTCAAACGAGTGATTGTATAAAGATGAGAAAATTTATGATTTAATCTTTAGAATGTACAAACTTTCTCTATTAGATATTAAAGGTGCCAAGTTGGATCATAAAATGGATAAGAAGATTTATGATTTTATATTTAGAATGTAGGAACTTCCTCTATCAGATATTTGGAAATTCCTACACACAAGTTCTGCTTCGGAGCGGAAACACCTGGAAGTGTTTCAAACTGGCTCAAGGTATAATCTAACCTAGTTATGACACTGATAGCAATCCAATTTTTCTCGAACCATCCATACCTGAATGTTGCATCACAATCTATTCTTCCTACACATAAAACTACCACATATTAACCCCTTCTAAATAAAACTCAAAATACCATGAAACAATGAGTCCCCTATATTAGTAAGTAGGCAGTGTATAAGGCATAGTTTGATTTAATACAAGGATGCTCATGAAAGGAATCTTCAATTAAAAATGAGTGATTTGTTTGAGATTGCAGCTAATGGTGCAATATCTAGTCTTAAAGGTAGTTAGCAAAGCAGTAAATGTGCAAGAAAATCAAATTGTACACAACAAAATATTCACAATGTTATCTTTCATAATGCCTTAAGTTTGAAGACAAAAATATCATTGTATCTTGATGAAAGTAGTGACCTTAATGGTCAATCATTGGAAACCATGATTTTAAAACATGCTATTGTTCTTATGGAGGTAGCATTTTGAGCAAGGCAGTGAGTGGTGGTTTGGAACAATGGAAGGTATGAAGGACTTGCTTTATATGCATACTATGCAGTCTAGCTTAAGCCAACGCTCTTAGAAGAGATTGAAGGTGGATTATGGAACTCAAAGGTTACCATGATAAAGATTAAAGAAAAGAATGAGATCTATTTAAAAGACACTATCATCAAGATATTAAGCATGTAAAATGCAAAACCCTAGCAGCTGGAGTAATGAATGCAGTGTGAAAGAGGTTAGTGTGCTAGGGCAGATTTAGGAGATCTCCACATTATCTAATCACAAGAAAATACATCATTTTTTTTAATTTAAAAGAAATTATTCTAAACCCTATATAGGACACATTGATACTTCAAAAGCATCTGATTTATTTTTTTAAATTAAAAGAATTCATTCTAAACCCTATATAGGATACATTGATACTTCAAAAGCATTTGAAAGAATTTGAGATTATGCAAACATATGTCAATTAAATACCTTGATTACAAATAGTAGCACAAAAATTGTAACCCTTGTTGATTAGAGAAGGAATAAGATAAACAACAATGAATCCTATGCCTCATATCACACATCTCCTTACCATTCTTTGTCATTCTTTATTGAAACACTTCTCCATTTTGGTAGGATACACCTGAAAATAAGGTTTCAACAAAGGTTTTATTCCATGTTTATTAAAATGAAAACTCCATTCTAGCAGGCTATGCCTTAAAATAAGATTTCGACAAAAAAATTAGAGTATGTTTATTAGAGTTTTAGAGTATTTTTTTGGGATATATTCAAATGGATTGTGATTGACGTGATTTGTTGCATTTAGTGTTGTAAATTGTAATGATGCCACAATTACCATACTACCACTGACTATTATTATACATGTTACGATATGGTGGTATTTTACCCTTCCCTTTTGTTGTTTACCACACTACCGCATTACTCAAGGCTTCTTGCTATGGGGTTGCGGCATATACCGCTCTACTGCATATGTTGTTCACCTTCCTAGTGGTATAGTGGTGTATGCTTTTGATAATTACTTGAAGAGTGTCGATGAGACAATCTTCTTTGTCTTACCAATATCTCAATGTCTCATAGACATTAGATCTTATGTTCCTCTAATGTTGGTTGCCAGTATCAATGAGACAAGTTAATATCTCTTATCGATATGCCACTGTGTCATCGATATTTTCCTTTGGTGGTATGTATTTATATATTGATGTAACTCTACCATGTTAGGGAGACTCATGATTATCATTGTAGTATGGTGGTGTTTTTCCCTTCCCTTTAACTTTTTACTACACTACCACCTTGCTCAAGGCTTCTTGTTGTGGGGTTGTGGTGTATACCTCTCTATCGCATATGTTGCTCACCTTCCCAATGATCTAGTGGTGTATGATTTTGATCATTACTTGAATAGTGTCGATGAGACAATCTTAGTTGTCTTACTAATATCTCAATGTCTCATCAACATTACTTCGTTATATCCAAGAGTTGTGTTTCACCAAGAACTTGTAGATATACCTTGTCAATGTGACATAAGTGATACTCTCCTCAACATGCCTTTATCTTGTTGACATTTCACTATTTTACATCATCAATGAGACATATAAATAAGTATCTTTGAAATAGGGGTGTCTAAACTAGCACTACACCTGAAGCTAAAATTGAAGCCAAAGTCAGAGCTAAAAGTGGTGCTAAACTCAAAGCTAAACTCAGAGCCAAATGCGAAACTAATGGCAGTGCCACACTCGAAGCCAATATTCACACTATAGTCAGTGCTAATTTCAGCACACATTAGTGCCTAAACTAGCATTGACTTGTCTTGATCATCACAAATAAATGACAAAAATAATGCCATCGTAATAAATATCACTGAAATTTTCAAAATATTAGCGAAAAATACATTAAAATAGTGTGCGGAAGCAAAAAACAAAGCAAAAATTGGAGCAAATCACAGAGATTTGTTGTAGTGAAAGATCAATTATTTTTGGTGGGTTGTAGTACATGGAAAATTTATCATAATTGATTTTCTTAATAGAAAAGGTTTTTAGTTTGTCAAAAGGTTCCTTCTTTGTTATGAAGCCTCTGAAACGATCATCCATGTAATGTCCCTTATCCTAATTTTCCCTAGAATTTTCCTATTGATCACAAATTACAACAAATTAGGGTTAGGGTTTTCACCTTATCAAATAAATATCTCTTTAATGATGTAATCTCAGATTAAATCTTGCATTCACCACATGAACAACATTCACAAATATGTATATATGCTTGTTAGAATTACACAATTGCATCACATTCATAGATGATCAATAATGCAACATATTAGGAAATTGGGAAAAGGGACATGATGGGTCCGCCTGAAGCCATATGCCAATCCTAAGAGGGTGTATACCATAACCCTCCCCTTGGTGTCTTGTACCACTTTCCCCATTAATTTCTCAACCCCTAAAGACACTTTCCATCCTTTGGGATTAGGTGAAGTGTAAGGAAAGTAAAGGTGCGGAAGCAACTCTCCTAACATCAAAACCTCAGGGAAGAATGCAGAGACTCTTTTAAATTTTTACAATTACAATCCAATTAAGATGCACTTGAAAAAGATAACAAAAATAAAGAAATGAACATACACACATGAACACCAGATTTACATGGGGAAAACCTTTTGGGAGAAAAAACCACCACACCAAGAGAAGTCACTTTGTATTACAGTAATGAAGATTGCATACAGAGATCAGACTTATCTTTCTGATGTCAACTTACAGTAGCATTCACAATGATCAACCTTGCTACAGAACACTCAAGTTACAATACACTCAAAATTTAATTCACTCTAATCATTCATCGAACTATACATCCCACTATTCATGCAACCATTTGAACAATCCATCCAACATAACCACATCTACAATTCCTAAGTATATCCATGATGCCCATGGTCTGTTGATCTTCCTCTCAGTAACGGCTGCAACAGTCCAACTGCTAGTGGTTCCCATTCGACTTCTCTGATTGGTCGCAAAATCACTACGTAGGATGGTCTCCTAATCGGTCAAAGGTGTTCAACCTATGTTGGCATGTTGGTGAGACATTAACTGTGTGTCCTCAATGCCACAAAGTTAGCATTCGATATCACCAAGAGTTCATACTATCGGCAAGATGTTACACCGAGTCCAGAGAGCTATCGCTAAGACTTATCACTTTCATTGAGAGATCATACCGAGCCTTTATGTTATATTGAAACATTCAACAGTCGGCAAGACTTATCAATTTTTCTAAGAGATCATACTGAGCCTTTATGTTATACTGAAATAGTCAACAGTAGGCAAGACCTATTGCTTTCGCTGAAACATCATACCGAGGTTCAAAAGTTACTCTAAAGTGTTCATCTATTGCCAAGACTTATTGCTATCATTGATACGTTACTCCAAAGTCTTAAGTCATACCGAGCACCAAACAATAGTCGGCGAGACTTTTCTCCATCGCTAAGAGTTCTTAACGAACCCTTAGTGTTACCCCAATGCCTCCAAGATAAAGTTGTTGGTGAGACATACCAAGATCGCTGAGAGTTCTTCCTGAGTATTCAAGTCACCCCGATGAATCCAAGTAAAAAATTATCGGTGAGAATTTCAATATCGATAAGACTACATACCAAAGCATATATGTTACTCCAATATCCACTAGGAACCACACCATCGACAAGAGATCTCCACTCGGTAGAGGTTATACCAAACACAACAAGTCATAGCAATAGTATCATTCGGCATGACTGAAGCAAGGTCACAACAACCAGAACTGTTCACCAAGGTTTCAACTGCTAGTTGGCCAGAAACAAAGCATGTCACACCGACTTGGCTCTCTTAGAGGTTTCAGCCTGTGGGATTGAGGCATATATTTCAAACGCGGAGGTCACGAGTGGGATTTCTGGGCTCCTACCATTTCACCACTGGCCCTTTTGTTGCAAGTATGAAGGTGTTGTCATTGATTTCAACAAACCTATGTTGTGGTTGAAAGAGATTGTTGCTTTGATTAGTTACATTATGTTGGCATCAATTAAGAGGTAAAAGTAAGAAGTTGGGTCCACGAAGAGGGGAAGTTTTGGCCAAAACAAAAAAAATCACACAAAATGGGTACGCATTTTTAAAAATGTGTACATGCTTTGGATCAGGTACCTAAGCCTAAATCCAAACATGTATGTGTTAAGATTCGGGTATGCATTACTAATGCTTATGCATTTTATAACACACACATTTCTTAAAGCTATTTATTTTTTTAAATAAACAACTATGTTATTCATTTTCTCACTGCAGTTTGGTCACGACCTTGAGAGAGCTTAATTTGCATACAAATTTCTAAGGGCCCATTTCAACCAAATTTTCATTTCCACCTTCTCCCATCGACACAACCAACCTCAATGACCTCCAGGTTGGTTGAATTCTTCTTTTTTTGCTTAATATCTTGCATATTCGTTTTGTTATTTTTATTTAGTTTCTTTTTATTTAGTTTGTTTTATGTTGAATATTTTATAGTTTTTAAATTGTATTTAAAACCTAAAACATCAACCAAACCAAAAACGTTAAATTGTAAATTGAAAACCATAAAATATATATCTAAATTAACTATAATTTAACCTAAATTAGACACATTTAACTTAGAAATCAAAACCCTAAACCCTAGGTTCCAAAAAACATAGACCTAAAAACTAAACCCTTAATCCTGGGATCTAAACCCTAAAACCTAAACATAAATTAGATTTATAATGTATAGATTTATTGTCTTTTCAGTAGCCTTGAAATCCCATATAATCCCTAGATAGGTCTATTCATGCTTAGGTGCACAACAAGTCCCTAAAATTTCTATCTATGTCCCTATACATATGTCTAAGGAACTCAAAACCAAGTATCAAATTTCATCAAAATAGGCTTGGTAAGTACAATTTTCCACTTAATTTTAACCTTGCAAGGAAAATGAATCCATATGGTTACTATAAGTCAACACAAAACCAATTGAATATACATGAAATTTCCTTGGTAGCACACCATCCACATGCACTACCTACCTATCCCCTCTATGAGTGGCTCTCAACCTAGACCTCTCCATCTAATTTAGAATTATGAGGGATCCTAGAGTTCTCTCTCTCTCTCTCTCTCTTTCTCTCTCCACCTTGAGGCTTCTCCTCTCTATTCTCCCAAGAATTATGTGAATGCACTGAATGGGATGCCTCTTGATGAGGGCCCCTTAATATTATATCTTGAAGGAGATCAATAACTTGAGGACCACTAATAGTATTCATAGGTGGGTTCTTATCCTTCCCCTCATTCCCACTTTGACGAGTTACATGATGCCTAGGAGGCATGTTTCATTGACAATCAATGCAGGGTGATCCCACAATACCATTTTACAATTTTTGGGCAAACTAGACACTAAACTAATTTTTTCTAACTAAATCTTCACTTTTGGGAACCCGTAGCAACTAAACTGTGAGGAATTTGAAGATGATGCAAACTAGTTATTTGTGAAATTTTGTTTGTATATTCTAAATATATTATTTTCAAATTTTTTGGAATCATAGTGCACTTCTTTTTCCATCTCTTTTGAAAACTTTTTTTTTTCAGTAAACACCATTTTTAAGGAGTGATGCTCACCATATAACACATAAATTTTTTTTATGAAGGATAAAATTATATTTTTTTCAAATTTAGATTTGTAAATATGATATCTAGTGCTTACACTTGTTTTCATAGTTTTTTATTGAATATATTTTCCTTAATCAAGTTTTGAAGTCAAACCAAATACAATTCATTTATAGGAGGACTATATAACACAATTTTTTGTGTATGTATCAATTTTTATTTTATTTTTTGTTGGATCAAGGACTTCAATATCTAGTGCACTCATATTTTTCAAAAATAAAATTCATAATCTTCTATTTTTCCACATGTGCAGAATAGAGAGCTTGATTTTTTAGTGAAAACCTACATTCACAAGAAATAAAAAATAAATATAATAATTAAATTAAATTTATTTAAAATTAAATACTTTTGGGGAAGATTATAATAAGGAATACATACTTACAAAAAATAAATTTTCAATGAATTAATTTTATCTCCCAAAAGGTAAATCAAAAATGTTTTTTATTAGCATTTTGTTTAGTGTAAATGAGACTTTGTTATAGGTATGGTTTAAAATTAGTGGGGTTTTATCCAAGGGGGTTGATTCTATGTTTGTCGTAACCTATGTAGGGTGATCCCACAAAGTTGGTTTACAATTTCTGGGAGATTCTGAATTTTGTGGAAATCACATATTTTTAGAGAATACAATGGTTTAAGCCTTAAAAAGTTCCATTTAAAGCATTCCAATTGAAGGGGGTTTGATCTAAGGTAGTTTGATCAAACCCTCTTCAATTGGAATGCTTTAAATGGAACTTTTTAAGGCTTAAACCATTATATTCTCTAAAAATATGTGATTTCCACAAAATTCAGAATCTCCCAGAAATTGTAAACCAACTTTGTGGGATCACCCTACATAGGTTATGACAAACATAGAATCATCTAAAAAGCATCACTAAGGAATGAAATTAATTATTCCAGGATAGAATGATACAATAATTTGAAATTAACGACCACACACCACTCAATTTTAACCTTGCAAGGAAAATGAAACCATATGGTTACTAGAAGTCAACACAAAACCAATTGAATATATACATGATTTAATAAAATTAAACTTTCTTTCATAAAATAAATTTCATATGAATATGCTTGTTGGCTCTAATTCTCAAAATCATATTTATTGCATTAAAATTTCAAGGTTCATGGTCTATAATAGATAATGAAAAGGAATGGAAAGTTTATAATTTTATATATTCCTCTTCATGGACCTAATACTAAAAACTTTCAAAAGTGACAACGTTTGAGACTTATAAATATGTCTATCAAATATATAATAACAAAACCTAAGAAATTTTTCAAATAGCCATGATTACCTTCTCAAACTAGTAAGGAAATATAGGCTAGTTGAGAAAAACAACTCTATAAATTTAGTTGAAAGTAAACCAAAATATCACCTTCCCAAAATCACACAATCATGAAACGCCAACAATAAATTATGATCAAGTAGCTCATTAAATTATACTTAATACATTTATAATTTTTCCACTTGTCAAATCAATGAAGTAGGACCTTGATATTATTATTTAAAGATTTTAAATTAGGCCATTGTGTTGAAATCAAAATTTAAGATAAAGTGAGAATTTAATCAAGGGTACATGTACATGACTTTAATTGTACAATTTAATGTACATGCTATTTATTTTCATGTTATGGTTTTTTTAATGTTTTAAATTTAATGTGTCTTCAAATCAAATGTATTTTGAATTTGTGCACATTTAATGCAGTGTATAACTTTCAAATTGTGTACATTATTTAATTATTTTGTTGATATGTATACTTTAATTGTTTAACATGCAGTTGCCATTTCATTGAGTTCATGGAGCCTAAATTTAACATAGAGGATTTTATACCTAATGCACAACCTGAAGATCCCATACATCCAGATCCACCACCACAATAAAACCCCACACCTCCACACTCTCCACCTCCTATAGTAGATTAGGCTTAGTTAAGAGAGAGAATTAGAGGAAAACTTAATGTGATTTAGGAAAATATAGATTTGATAAAAAATGAGCCTAATATCCCCTCATCTGGCATGGTTTGCATCTTTGATGCAAAATTTTGTTGATTCTATTTGATCTAATTATGTGGACCTAGATAGGTTCCATCAATGGAGAGAAGAGAGGAGACAATTCTATGTAGATGGATTGTCTTATAAAGAAATCCATGACCTTAAAATTACCAAACAAGACATTTTCCACCATTTTCTTAGCCCCCAAACAAATGAACCAATTCCACCCACCAAAAAATGAATTTTAGTTAAATGGTGTAGGCACCCATAGATAGTTGCAAATTTTTGGGATAAATGGTGGATGGTGTTTGATACTCTACTAGATGGCAATTGTGAGGTGCCCCTTTACTTTTTGAGAAAGTTATGGGCTGAGTTTGATTTGGGTTTAAAACCCAACTATTTTGATATGAGGTCATTTTAGGGAGCTGAGCATGGCATGCCCCAACATAGATTAGAAGCATGTGTCGATCCTTAATGACGTGCTCCGAAATTGCTCCTATTGTTTCTCCTCCTTCTCCTAGTGTTCCTATTGCATTTCAGCAATAAACGATGTTATCAACATTAGGAGCATCGAGTTCTCTTTCAGAACATCTCACTCATCATACTATACACAAAGTGGTTGAAGTGGGCAATAGAGAGCATGGAGGCTCAAGCTATAGGAATACTCAGGCATCCACTTAAGGTGACCCACATGCATCTAGGATGGAGTCATATATGGATTTACTATATTTTGAGGATCATCCTACATAGGTATGTACATATTTTGAACTTAGGAATAGTTAATAATTTGCTTGAAATGTGCAAAATTCATGTAAATAATAACATTACATTATATATAATATAATATTAATTCAAGAAGTGTTTGGTGTAGATACATGACCACCTAATGCCTAAATCTCAATATGATCATGTCTATATTTTGAGTGCTATAGAATAAGGCTCAACTTTTGGTTAGGTACAAATCTTGATATATATTTTAATTTATGGAAATATCTAATTTAATTTGAATTTGTAAACATGTGTGAAATGATATATTGTATCTAGATGCAAGGAGGTCATGTGATACCGAGTACCAACCAACCACAAGTCATGGTGAGTATGTCATCATCAGCCTAGGTGCGTGCTTTCAAAAGTTTGTTAAGTTTAAATTAAATAGACATCATAGATCTAAGTAATTTGAATTTGTACACATGTGTGAATGATCTATACAATGTTGTATCTATATGCAGATATTTCATGTGATACCCATGGTGGGTGTACCTAAAATATCATCAACATTTATGCATGGGAAATATCAGGTGCATGATCATGAGGTCATATCATTCGAGATTGTAAAATTTACTAAATCTCTTATACAATTTTTAGGGACCTTTTAAGTATATATATTTGAGGTTCTAATGTATATTGTTTGCTTTATATGAATATGTAGGAAATAGTAGATAAAGAATTTAAACCTTCTCAATTGACAGTTATGTTACCCGTTGAAAAATATGTGCTAATAGGTTCACATGATCATATGGTAATTTATGCACTCTAAAAATAATTTTTTCTATATTCACTAGATATTTAATTAAATTTATATTTATCATGTTTATATTTTCAAGTTTATATGTTAAATTATATCAAAATTTATGAATAACTTTAAATCTAATTTCAAGTTTCTTGTACTCTTCTACAACATGATACAGGTACATCTAGTCCACATGGAGCAAAGAGGAGATTTGATTTTACTAATTGCCCTGATAGTTATATGGTTTTTAAATTTTATGGACTATAGATCTCTAGTTTTATTTAAATATATGTGTTGGACTTAACATATACATTTTGAACATGTTATTTCATGGACCATTTCACATACATTATATTGATTAATATGATTATGTTTGTGCTTATTTAGATTAGTTGAATTTAATATGACGATTATATGCACTCATGTATGTATATATATTTTATCTAATTTTCAAGTAATGCGCACTATATAAATCCTTATCTAGAGTCAAATTTGATATATATTTACATGCCATTGTTGAATTAAGTTTAGAAATTTCTTAAAATGATTAACTCTTAAATTTGAATAATTTATCACATGGTTAGGTGAAAAATTAAAACATTCCTTAAATAGTTTAGATCATATTTATAATAAATCAAGGGCAGGTAATTTTAACTATTCTCCAATTCTATCAAATATTTGAATCACTAAACAAAAATTGATCTCCTTATATGTATAAAATGTATAATCTATATAATTAAAAAATTATATAAAATGTGGTAAATACAAGACATGATTTTTATAATATAAAATTGGGATAAGATATTTAAAAAGTGACTAATAAGTTCATTGAAGTTCATACATCAAACAAACATATATAATGTGTATTGATGTTTAATACAACTATATAACATGATGAAAGATATGTGTGCATGTAGATACAATTAAAGCTTATCAAATTTTAGGTCAAGACCACAAAATGATATTTACATAGTCTCTTGATCAACTTTTTTTATAGTTACAATCACATGGTAGACCAACTTGATGAGAACCTGCAAAAATAATTAATATAAGTAAAGTAATTATAGTTTTATGAGACATTTAAATAATTAGTTCATGTGAGAAAAGAACAATATATAGTAAAAGTTAGAAAATTGGATATTATAAATTCCTTTTAAATTCAAGTGATGTTTTCCATGGGATGGATTAAGGAGACCTAAGAGGATATAGCTTAAGGGGTCCTAAGAGAATGCCTTAAGGGGAGTTAAGAGAATGAATTAAGGAGATGCAAGAGGGTGGATTAAGGGGAGTTAATAGAATGAATTAAAGGGATGCAAGAGGTTGGACTAAGGGGAGTTAAGAGAATTCAACTTAAAGGGATGCAAGAGGGTGGATTAAGGGGATGCATTTCATGAACCCTAGGATATGGCTTAACGGGTCCTAAGAGGATGGCTTAAGGGGAATTATGAGAGTGAATTAAGGGATGCAAGACAGTGGATTAAGGGGATGTAAGAGGATATGACTTAAGGGTCCTTTAAGAGGATGGATTAAGGGGATGCAAGAGGGTGGATTAAGGGGAGTTGATAGAATGACTTAAAGGGATGTAAGAGAGTGGATTAAGGGGAGTTGAGAGAATGAATTAAAGGGATGAATTAAAGGGATTAAGCATCTCATGAACCCTAGAAACCCTAAACACTAAACCATAGGACCTAAATCCTAGGAGATGAACCCTAAACCATTAACCCATATAGATTAGTTATTCTAAGCATCTCATGAAACCTAGAAACCCTAAACCTTAAACCATATGACCTCAAGCTTAGGAGATGAACCCTAAACCATTAAACCATATATATTTGTTATTCTAAGCATCTCATGAACCCTAGAAATGCTAAACCCTAAACCATAGGAACTAAAGCCTAACAGATGAACCCTAAACCATTAACCCATATAGATTTATTATTCTAAGCATCTCATGAACCCTAGAAACCCTAAACCCTAAACCATAGGACCTAAAGCCTAGTAGATGAACCCTAAACCCTTAACCCATATAGATTTGTTATTCTAAACATCTTATGAATCCTAGAAACCCTAAACCCTAAACCATATGATCTAAAACCTAGGAGATGAACCCTAAACCATTAACCCATATAGATTTGTTATTCTAAGCATCTCATGAAACCTAGAAAACCTAAACCCCAAACCATAGGACCTAAAGCCTAGAAAATGAACCCTAAAGCATTAAGCCAATATAGATTTGTTATTCTAAGCATCTCATGAACCCTAGAAACCTTAAAACCTAAACCATAAGACCTAAAACCAAGGAGATGAACCCTAAAACCTTAACCAATATAGAGTGACTTAAGGGAGGGTGGATTAAAGGGAGTTGAGAGAATACTTAAAGGGATGAATTAAAGGGATTAAGAATCTCATGAAGCCTAGAAACCCTAAACCCTAAACCATAGGACCTAAAGCCTAGGATATAAACCCTAAACCATTAAGCCATATAAATTTTTTATTCTAAGCATCTCATTAAAATTTTCTTCAAAGGGGATGAGTGTAACAAATTGGAAAAAGTTTCCTATGGGGGACACGACAAGGAGCTCCAATAAGGCCATCTGGGTTGATACTGCCAAGGTTTTAATGCACTATTTTACATTGGATGGTAGGTTCTTTGCTCTTTTTGACTATCATTTTATTATTGGTGAATTATTTTAGGCATAAGAAAAAAAGTTTATTTTTCTTATTATCTGTTGGTGTCTCTAGAATGTGGTATCAAATTGTAAGAAATTATGAAAAGCAACAACATGATCAAAAAACCAAAGATAGCACAAAAGAGAGAGACAAGATGAGAGAATATGATGACTGTATTCTCAATATGCATGAAGATAGACAATTACAAGTATGTACAAGGATTGCTTATAAAGGAAATCTAGGACACAATGAAGGGCCATGAATGAGACAAGTGTCCCAATCATGTGCAGGGTAGGTAGAAAGAAATATTAGATAATTCCATGAAAGGTGGATCTCCCACCTAAAGTGGAATTACCATGCCATGAAACGTGGAGATAAAAAGGTGACAACTAGATCACACCACAAAGAGTGGAATTTATCCTACACACACTTCCCTAAGTGTTGAACTCATATGTATTAATGTATGCACAAACCTAGATGCAAGATGCAAATAACTAGGTGTCACAAGTGCAACCTATAATGATATGCATTCCCTAAGTAAGCTTAAGTAAAGTGTAATAAGTAAAATAATTATTTACACCAACACCCTCCCTTAAGTGCAACTTGGGGAATGAAGACTCAAGCTAACCATCCAAGATAAGATGCAAGATGGGTCCCAACAATTGAGCCATGTTAGGTACCCATGTACAAATGTAATGAAATCTCTCACAAGTGGAGTAAAGATAGAAACTACCCCCCAAAAGAGAGATGAAAAGACTATGAATAGGGCATGAGAAGGACAAAACCAAATGTGAGGAAAAAGTCCCCCCATACAAGAGAAGAAGAGAGACAAAGTAGCCTCCCCTCAATGTACAATGATCACCCATGGAAGATGATCAAGAAGGATGAAGAAGCTGCTCCAAAACAATCGAACAATGTTCCTCCCCTTAGGAAGAAATAATATCAAAGGTGCATGAATGAAGTCTTCCCAATTGTCCACAAGTGAAGAAGGAAGAACCCTCAAAATATAAGGAGTCTTTGAAATCTGCTCAAATTTCCTTGTGTTGATGTTGAAAGATGCCTTTCCCAAACCATGTGAAGCTACAATTGCAAGTGCAATGATCACAGTGTAGTCACTTCTTGGAACCTGTGAGAAACCCTTTGCAACAATACTCCCATCCGCTGGAAAAGACAACTCAATATCTAGCAAGGATGAAGGTAGAACATAGTCCAAAGATGCAAGTGTCTCCTCAAGAGAGAAAGTGGCCTCCTCCAACTGTTGTATAAATGCATCCACAATCACATCAACCTCTAAATATTGATCATGTAGAGGAGGTTCAGAGTGTTCCCTTGCAAAAACTGAAGAAGAATCACCTTCATCAAAGAGAAGATGTAAATAATCAAATGTGTCTCCCAAATCTGCAATGTAGGACTCCACAAACAAGCTGCCAATGTCTATCAAGTAGTCATCCCATGAAGTTGTTGCTGGAAGACAAGGTATGCACTATTGCACTGAATCACAAGGCACTGAAACTGGTGGAACACAAGTATCATCAAGTACAACAGTCAATGGAGGATATGGATTATCAACAATAGGATCAAGAACCTCAGAAATAGTAAACACTCCAAGATTCAAGTAACCATACTCATTCTCCTCAAGTGTGTCTAGACTAGGGTGAACTGAATCATTAGTAGGAGAAAAATATGAGGTGTAGAACCGAGAATGATGATCAACCTCCCCAACTGCAACAAGAGCCTTGCTATGCAAATCTTGAACAATGACAAAATCTGGTGTGAACTCTACACTTTTTCCTGTACCACTATGTGTAATCTAATAGATGTAAAGGATGTTCCTTGACAAAGTAGGCACATATAGAACATCATTAAATGCTCCAACTTCAATTTCAATAGATCCCTTCCCACAAACTACCAAAGAAGTGTTGTTGGCTATCAAAATGGGTGGTGATGAACAAGAATCAAATGAAGAGAACATATCTTTGGAAGAAGTCATATGATGTGAAGCTCCTAAATCAAGGATCCACCTATCTAAATTGGAATTTGCAACTGCAAGAAATGCTTTCCCCTTATACGTCTCATGTTCAGATGATGTAGAAGAAGTAGATGAGCTTGATGTTGTTGCCATGAGAGTTGTGCCTTTTCCCTTAGAAGAAGAAGTGAAAGAATATGAGTTCTTCTCTTGATATTTAGTTGGAAAGTTGATGTTGTTCTTCTTAAGGATGTTTTTGAACTCATCAATTTCTTAACATGACAACGATGCTCCTCATGACCAAACATTTTGCAATATGCACATGTTGGTTTCTCCTTCTTGCCTGATTTTTTCTTTGAAGAATGTGATGATGAGTCTTGTTGTGGAGGAGTGGATTGTTTGTTCTCTCCTTGTGGATTTGGTGAAGATTACTTTTGGCCTTTCCCCTTTCCTTTCTTGTTTTTTTCATGATTGACCACCAATGATTTTGAAGTCGAAGACTTGTGAATTCCCATTTTCATCAACTTATTTTTCAAAAGAATCAAAAGATCTGTGAGAGCCTCAAAAGATGGTGATGTGAAGTTGCTAATTATAAATTGTTGAGTCTAAAAGCTTGAAACAAAGGTTGCATACTTAGTTGGAAGCTTGTCCAACAAGTTAAAGACCAATTGATCATCCTCTTTCTCAATACCACAATCTTTTAGTTGTGCTCTTAGCTCATTTTCCTTCGTGAAATAATCCTGAATGGTGTCAAAATCTTTGGGATCAAGGCTTAGGAGATCATGTTCAATCTTGTATCCCTTAACCTTATCAACCTTTCCATACAAATTAGAAAGCTTATCCCAAGCTTCCTTGGTTGTAGTACATTTATCAACATGGAAAATGAGATCATCTGAAATGAAATTTCTTAGTGTACCCAATGCCATAGAAGTTTTACTGAGCCAATCCATATATGCAGTTGGATATTCCTTAGGATCCGTAGGTGCAGTTATGGTTCCATCAATGTAGTAAATTAAACTTTTTTCCACTATTTTACTCTATGCACGTACTTTCCATGTAGCATAATTATGTGCAGTTAGGATTGCAACTTTATATGAAACCATGATGGAATGAAAGAGAACAAGAGAGAAAATAGGCACAATCACAAAAGAGACACCCCCCAAATTCACTCAATCAAGGAACAACCCCCCCAAAAAAAAAAGATGATTTTGGCACTTTATAATGCAATGCATGTACAATAGGCCACTTGCAACTTGTCTAAGTGGAATTATGATTTCTTATTTACAACTTGCCACAAATAGGCTGAGAATAGACTAGAACATTGAAGCAAAGAACTAAATTCATATCTATGCAATACAAGTGCCAAATAGCCAAAAGAGACCATATGTTGAAAGTACAAAATCCACTCAAGATTGCTTCAAATTGATTGCAGATTCAAGAAGTAGATGAAAAATCATGCAGTTTAAAAAAATGGCACTTGAAAAGGAGTTCATATGTGCCTGCACGGAGCCCTGGAAGTTGTAGAAATGAGGATTGGACAAGTATAGTGTTGAAAAACTAAAAATAATGGAAAATATGTCCACCAAAATTAGAAACTAAGCACATAGCTATGAAGTACATGAAAAATTATCCCAAATAAAAGAAAATTTCTCAAAAAAAGAAGCTAAAATGAGCAAGTTATGGGCATTTGAAAATTGATTTGTAAAATCAAAATGCTCATCCGTGAGGGAGCCAGAAAATTTCAAAACCTTGCCAATGTCATGCTAATGTCATTCGATGACAAGCTTAAAATTGACGGTCACTTAACCGTCACCATCTGTATGAGGTTAATTTTGACGTTCAAATGGTTGTCAAGCCAAAAAATGCCCCTACCTAGAATTTCTTTCACTTGCCAAAATATTCTCAGTCGACCGGAATATGGAAGCACTACTGGAATATTCCTTACATCATTTGACCTTTTGACTATCACCAAATCTGTCTACTGGTATGATCGAACGGTCGCAGAAGATTGTGGGACCACTGGTGGAGAATTTCCTTGTCGAGTTTTTGTGAATAGTCATACTTTAGAAATGGAGTGTTGGATTTCTTTAAATGTCACCGCTTGTTCAAAGGATGAGGCTGATGCTTCTTTTTGCTAGCCAGAGAATGTGTCGCATGTCCACTGTGGAGGCGGCCAGTACTCTACCTCTGCGTAGTTACTACACTATGGAGTACCTGTGTACGTAGATTAAAAGAAAACTTTTCTTTGATTTTTTTTGTTTTTTATTTATTTTTATTTATACAAAATCAAAACAATTCAATTCTTTTGATTTTTCAAAAAAAATTACAATAAAATTTACAAATTGATTTTTTTTTTTTAAATCAAAAAATGTCATATATATATATATATATATTTCAGAAAATTCAGAGACTAAAAAAATAATTTTTTCAGAACTATAGGAAAAATTTAGAAAATTGAAAAAATACCCAAATTGGCGAATTTTTTTGATCTAGTTCACCCGATGTCGGATTTTGATGAAACGAAAGGAAACCCCAACTGGAAACAACTTTCTAAATCCAAATTTGAGGTCATATTTGGTCTAGGACACACCAAATATTGCTTCTCCTCAGATTTTCCTCTTGACCACCTTCACACAAACTAAGATCTCCCAACAATGGCTATGCAAAGAACCTCCAACTACTCTAATACCATGTAAGAACTTATGAAAATAAACAACAAGATCTAGAGACCAAAGATAGCACAAAAGAGAGACAAGATGAGAGACTATGATGACTGTATTCTGAATATGCATGAAGATAGACAATTGCAAGTATACATGTACAAGGCTTGGTTATAAAGGCAAGCTCAGACACAATGAAGGGCCATGAATGAGACAAGTGTCACAATCATGTATAAGGTAGATAGAAAGAAATATTAAATAATTCCATGCAAGGTGGATCTCCCACCTAAATTGAAATTATCATGCCACAAAAAGTGGAGATAAAAAGGTGATAACTAGATCACACCACAAAGAGTGGAATTTCTCCTACACATACCTCCCTAGGTGTCCAACTCATATCTCTCAATGTATGCACAAACCTAGATCCAAGATGCAAATAACTAGGTGTCACAAGTGCAACCTATAATGATATGCATTCTCTAAGTAAGCTTAAGTAAAGTGTAATAAGCAAAATACTTATTTACACCAACACAAATATTATAGAAAAAACCCTAGGTGTCATATTTTGTTTGAAGGTCTTATTCTATTAATTATGGAGCATGTTAAGACTTTTTCTATTCTAATTGAGATGAAGAAGTCCTTAAAACCCCATTTGGAAAAGCATCATCATGTTCAAAATCTCTTGGATTATGAGACAAGAGATGATTCATAGGAAGAGGAGTGGGTGGTTAAGGGTGATGATGGGGATTCTATGGAGTTCTACTCCAACCTTCCTTTAGAAGATGTTCCTAAATCCACAAAAGTCTCTAAGAAATGAGAAAACCCTCAACTCTTTTGGTCTGGTGGCTTCATCATGGGGATGAGCATGTGAAGGTTAATTTTCCTTCCTTTGTTTCTAAAAGGAAGAGTTCTAAACCTGATAAGGGGATTGGTGATGGTAATGAGGAAATGAAGCCAAATGCTTATTTTTCTGCTACTAAAAGGAAGAAATCTAAACCTAATGAGAGATATGTCGAAGGTAATATGGTGGGTAAGACTCATGTTGTGGATAAGGGGAAGAAGAATCCCTCTTCTGAAGGTGTGAAAGAGGTTGCTAAGCCTAAAATTAAATTATGGAAGAATATGTTAAAGTATGGAGCAAGTATAACTTTTTCCAACCAATTAACTCATTACCATTAATTATTTATAACATCTTAAATAGTTCATTGGCGAACAAGGATTTTCCTTTGTTCATCTCCTAAAGCTACTCTTATTTAATCCATTTCATTGATAAGCAAGTTCCTTGTGTCTTGGGATCCAACAAGCCTAATCCATCTTTATCTTTAGACTAAATATAATGATTCTAAGAAGTGGCTCCAAAACTAGCCTTTCCATCCCAATTAGTCCACAAAATCTAGTGAATGGTTTTATTTAAGTCCTCATAACCTTTTTTTGAGGGCATCCAACATGACGAATAATAGATATGAGAAGCCAAAAATATGCAATTAACCACTTGGATTATACCTACTAGTGAAAGAATTTTTTTTCCCCAAGTAAATATCCTATTTTTTAGCTTATTAATGAACCAATTCCACATATTAGACAATGTGACCCCAAACCAAAAGGAATACCCAAGTATCTAGTTATCTACCTATGTATAATTTTCTTCCATTATTTAGGAATCCATGTGGAGTAGCATCAAGTTTGATCATAAGGAATTTAGTTTTATGATGTGCAATCTTGGATCCTGAAACAACACATTAAATATTTAGAATTCCCAAGACATTGTTAATTTCAATTTCATAATTTTGAATGAACAACATATTCTCATCAACAAAATGAGAGTTGAGAGAAACTGCATTATTAAATGGTATAGATATCCCCTTAATCAATTTTATTTGATTAGACTTTTGTAGTAGGTAACCCAAAGCATCAACAACAAGAACATAGAGGAAAGGGGAGAGAAAATCCTTGCCTAATGGATCATTGCAAAGGGAAGGGATTAATCAAGGAATTATTAAGAACCAATTGTGCATTAGCATCTTTAAAGAACATTTGAATATGATTGGAAATTTTGGCACCAAACCCCAATTGTTGGAACATTTATTGATGATACAACTCCATCTCATTATATCATATGCTTTATCAAAATCTATCTTAACCAATAGAGAATTATGCCTTGATTTGTGTGCCCACTCACAAGTTTCCCATGCTAGAATTAAATTATCTAGAATATATCTTCCTCCAAGAAACCTGATCTATTTAGATCTAACTATACCTTCAGCCACTGGCTTAATCTTAGTAGCTAAAGCTTTAATAACAATAATTGTATAAGTGTTAAGCAAGGCTATAAGATGCCATCTAGAGATACAGTCCACATTCTTACCTTTTGGAAGAAGTTTGATTAAGCCATTATTAATTTTAAGCCCCAATAAACCATATTTAAGAGCTTCTAAATATACAAGATAAAAATATTACTTGATATGTTGCCACATGATTTAGTCAAATTCAATTGAAATTCCATCAAACCGGAGACTTTAATTATGTTTCATTGAAAACACCGTGTGTTCTAAGTCCTCAATAGATAGACCATAGTTTGAAAATTGACTATAATTAGAATCCACCCTTTTTGGAGTATAATCATAAAACTTATGAAATATATCTTTGATATCTTCCAAATTTGAATGCATCTATCTAGATGCATCTTGAATCAAGCTAATACACTCCTTTTTATGTTTGTAATTTAAATAATTGAATAAATATTTGGAGCCTCTATTACCATCCATGATAGATAATGTAATCTAGCCGTTATTTTGGCTCCCTTCCCCTATAAATATCAAGTTTTTGTATCTTAGTTTCAATTGTAGCTATAGAGGTTTGAATCTTAATATCATATGGATCTGAATTTAGAAGTTTTTTATACCTTTCTAATCTCCCTTTCAAATATTTATATTTTCTTTTTTGCTACCAAGCTAACCTCTTGCCAAAGGAAGAAAGAAAATCAACACAAAGAGAAATAGCCTCATTCCACCACTCCCTATAGGATTCACCATCTTTAAATTTTGGAATGGAATTCCAAAGGCCAATCAAAGCAAAAATACATGAAGGAATTTTTAGATGTGAAGTGTTAAGTTTGAAAGGTCAATGGTAGTCCACTCCATTAGTACTCTTTAAATAAAAGTAGTACAAATGATTGGAAAATTTTCTAAGAGAATAATATAATAATCCATTGTAAAAAAAATCCTGGAAGCATCTTGAACTAACTTCAAATTACGAGACATATAAAACCTATATAACTTGCTAAGATTCTTATCAACCCCAAATTTGCAATTAGTCCAAGTGTACTAGTTATTCTTTTGAGTGGAACTTTTTTTATGAATAGGATCTACTACTCCTAGAGTATTGTACCAGTGTACTTCATTCTGCTGGGGCATCCAAAAAATCAATTTTTTTTTTATTTTGATCGTGACAAGTTTATTCTTTGAACCAACACAACAAGTACATTACTTCAAAGAGGGGCAAAATGTAGACATGCAAAATTAACATTATGCATTTGATCAGATTCAGTCGTCAACTAAACTAGATTTCACATTAGGTCCATTCATCACCTTCATCCATTCATTAGGTAATCTCATCTCCTAAGGTCATTTATTTAAAATAAAATAAACATTATCATCAAACTTTTAATAAATCGGGCATTCATTTAATCAAATCCCAAATCATACTCCATCTTTTTCTGAATTAAATAAATCAAATATTTAAGTCCTAAAAGTCAAACTCATCCTAATCATCATCCTAGCTAATTAATCCTGATTAAATGCTAATCCTAACCACTAGCATTCTCTAGATATCTCCACTTGCACAAATAAATCAATTTATTGATTTATTAAAACCCTCATTTTCACTCAACATGGCATTTATGGGGAATATTCCCTCAAGTTTGAAAAACATGACAAGTTGGCTTGTCCCTCCAACATTGCATTTATTTCTCATTTTCTTGTCCCCCTCTCAAAATTTATTGCAAAATTTGAATTTGAAATTTCCTCTCATGGGCACACTTCCAAAATCTTGCACATCCATTCGCCTATCATCACTTGACAAGTGGCCTCTTCTTATTGGTGGATCTTTAGTCCCACATTCACCCATTTGGCCAATCTCTCATCAAGAAAATCTATAAAATAAGGCCTTAATCCTCATTCATCCATCCACAACTTTTATGCAAGGTTACTCTCTTGGTTTGAGAACTAATCTTGTTCTTCATCTCCATTGCATCTCATCATTTTGCTTCTTAGCAAGGATTTGGAAAAGGTCATTAACACATTTGACACCAATCCACTATGGAATAGGTAACTTGGTATTGTTTTCATAATGCTTTTTTTAGTTTTTTATTGTCATTTGTTGCATTTGGAAGTATTCAAAATGTATTTCATAGGGTCATTCTTGAGGAATTTGTAAGCTACTAACCTTGTATGAAGTTTAGTATTTGTAAATTTCAAAAGTATGCACCACATTTGGCGCTAGAAGGAGGGCTAAATATACTGTCTCTATTTTTTTTTACTTGATATTGATGCATATGAGTTGCTCTACAATTTATGCTTAAATAAGGACCCTCCTATGCTTGTGAAAAGATGTGCATGCTTATTTGTTATCACATAAATCACATATCACTTGTTTTACATTTTAAACTAATTGTATTTTCGTACTAGCGTATTGTGAGTCTCTCTAGTATAAACAGAAGTTTAGGCACAAAGCATAGATCATGATAGTTGGATTCATAAAGTCTTGTTTTTAAATTGATGGGAATATGAAGCCGTTTATCTCTATTGATTGACAAATAGGGATGTTCTTGAGAAAAGAGTTGCAATATTTCATGAAGTAATACTTTTTTTTTATCATGTTTGAAACCCATAGTTTGCACATGGGCGTCCTTTTTTTTTCTATTTTATGATGATGTTATCTAAAGAGGTCATTACTGCTAAATAAGTTGTGCCTCCATTCTACCTCATACATGATGGAAGGAGCATATTACACATGGAATTTAAGTCACTATTAATGAGTATTTTATCAATATAATTTGGGCCATATTTTATGTGTTCTGTACCTCGGGATTCAATGTAATCTTTGTTTGTTGGCTGCAGTAAAGGGCGTATGAATCAGATTGAAAAAATCAGGCACACATACATTCGAGGAAGACTTCTTATCAGTGATCTCTCTTTTTGCTGTTTCAAGCTACACTATTCACCTCTCCAATAAACACGCATTTCGTTGGATGTAAAATCCATTGTGTTATCATTATCACATTGGAGAAGAGTTTTTGTTAAATACGTCTGACAACAATTTGATGATATCATGATGGATAAATAGTTTTCTTTTCAAACTGTACAAAATAGTGCTAGATTTAACTATCAGATTGATTCCTCCTTGTTGCTTTCAGTACGCTTGAAAAGATTTTGAAATCCACTTATAAGATAGGCAAAGAGGACGCTGAAAAAGGGAGTATGTTGGTCAAGCATTGTTAGGCACCGCTTTTAAATTCCTTGCATGCGTCTTTTCTTTAAAGATTCTTGTCAAATGGTTCAATTTTCTTGATCTACGCATCCATAGCTGCAAAGGTTGGCTTTACACCCAATAATTGCATTAGCTCAAAAGTTTCTAACACCTATTTAGTAAATCCATTTTGCGTTGAATCTGCAAATAGTGCCTTCCATGAAATAATGTCCATTTTAGGATGACATTCATTCAATGCTAGCCTCCCTGCGCTATCCCAAAGAAAGATAACAATTCGAATTTACTGCCTATCAAAACAATTCACATTTACTACCATCATATCACTTTAAGGAGATTTGTCAAAACAATTGGCATTTACTGCACCTGTGCATCTAAATTTAATTGTGGTATTATTGTACTGTGCATAGAAGAGACTTTATGTTCACGTTACTGCTTGATCAATAAAGGGGAAATAAAAATTGACTGGCATAAGTGACAACATTTAAGATAGGTGCCATAATCAATATCAAGTAGGTACGTTGTCTGGTTGCTTAAAAGTTATTAAAGTCTTTTCAAATCCATTTTGTATGTAGCATGCATATCAATCTATTGGCCAAGCAAATCGCTCCTATGCATTAAAGTCTGAGTTATTGGTAATAAGATATTCAATGCATAAAAACACAGACTACAATTTAATGGTAGGAGCTGCACCACCAGATTATGCATGTTGTTTATAAGGTGTGTACATTTCCTTGAGTGCAAATTTCAAATACTTCTACTAAGGGACCTATTGTTTTCAATGAGAGCTGCAAATTAGTAGAAACCAACCTTATTGCTCTATATCATAAATGTGTTTAAGTATTTGAAAATTTGCTTCATGTATACTTGCCTGAAAATCATCGAAATTTAATCTTTAAATGCTCAATAGTTGTGAGGATGTTTTTGAGATAACTATCAAATTTCATCATTATGGTCATTTTGGAAATAGTTAAAATTTGAAACATAGAATGATGCTTAGGGAAATATGTATCCTTACGGTTTGATAAAATTTATGAGCTTTCAAAATGTCAGCATTTGAGGATTAGGAGGGTGTTTTTGAGAGATTCATTCTTTATGGTTGATTCATGGGCTTAATCCTTGTTAATGTCAAAATGTGAAGGAAGGGGTCTAGAAAATGTGGTATCTTTTCAATTAAATCAATATCAAAGTACAAAAGCAAACAAAGGAAAATGAAGGCACAAGGTACAAACGAAGTAAAGCGAAAGGACAATGAAGAAAAGCGAAAGGACAATGAAGGAAAGTGATAGGACAATGAAGGAGAGCAAGGAAAGTGAAGGTGAAGCGAAGAAAGAAGACGAAAGGAGGAGAAATGAAGATGATGGCTTGAGAAGATTAAAAGTGTTCTTTAACACTTTAGTGTTTATTTAAACGCTTTTATGAAATTGTTACCTTTTTTTTTTTAGGACACTAACTCTCGTTTGGGTCTAAAAAGAACACTTTGATTTTTCATTCGCAAAGGGTTAAAATTGAACCTTAGAAACTAACTAGATTTCAATTTTGGCTAAAATTGAACAAAGCAAACTATCACATTTCCTTTGGTGCTTAAAATGAAGTCATTATTGATTTTTGGGATTTAAAATAAATAAGTGTTTGCTTTGTTTTGCAATTACGTACACAAAGTAATATCATCAAAAGACGTATGCGCTTCTCCGTGCCTCACGATGATCTTGAGAATCAAAAGGATTTTGGTGACATTAAGTTGCATAAATAATTACCCATACACACTTCAATTTGGTTTTAAAATTGAACATCTTGTGCGAGTGTGAGTAGAGCATCATTGCGTATATTTTCTTTCTTTGAACAGTCAAAGATTGATCAAGTTACAGATTTTGTCTTTGCTTGCTTTTGTTTATCCTAGAGGGCCTGCCTTGGGGAAATAGTACTCACCCAAGGGAATGACTCAACCGGTAACACTCTAAAGCCAAGAGTATTTCCAGCCGGTATATAAATGTGGATATTGGAAGAAACACCAATATCACGTGGTTGATTTTGACAAGATGGATCCGAAAGGGGACTCTTGTTGTATGGGTCAATCTCCATGAACGGAAAGTCCTTACTAGAACCCATGTGCTATAATTTTCCACAATCCTTAATCTATTTGTTGGTGCAAGAACGGTTGTTCTGAAGCCACCCCACACTTTTATGGTCTTTAGTAGAAATGGAAAACATGCAATGGGAGTTTCATGGGTGTTGATGCTTGGCTGCCCCGTATAAGTGAATGCCATGGAGGGGAGCCAGTGGGGTCAAGCATCTAACCATTCACTAAAGATAAGCATAGATGGACTTGTCCAAGTGGGGATTCAACAAATATTGTCTTACACATCCATAGGGTTTGTACTTGTTTTTGGTTTGAAAACACAATGCTTTATTAAAAAAAAATTGCAAACAAACACTCAACATGATTCTCAACATTTCAAACCCTTTAGGAGGCAAATACCATTGACCAAATTCTCATGTTATTGCTTGCCCTTGGGATTACATCCCTAGAGGTTTCTAAACACTTGAGTTTACATCTCAATTTTCCCCCTAAAGTTAAACAATAGGTAATCTTTTCCTTAAATTCATCAAAGTTTCACATAATATACCTTGTGAAATGAGACGAAGTTGAGACATTGAACATTCAGTTTGAAAACTAATCAAGAGTGTGTTTGTGGTAAAAAGAATCCATTAAGCAACGATCAAAGACAATTGGACCCCACACATCCGTCTCCAATGATTTCGCGAAAAGTCAAGATCAAGAAACCAAAGGTGAAAGCCCTTAGTTTGATAGCCCATCAAGAATGTCTCTCTATGTTATACGAAGTTAGACAAAGATTTCTTTTCAAATTTTACAAGAAGGCTTCAAGGAACAATCCTAGTTTGTATTCATTCTATTATTGCCAAAAACCAAATCTTTTTAGAGAGTTTGAACATATTGTTTAAAGAAAATATTGTTCTTTAATACCCAGGTCTAGGCAAACAACGTGTCTTTTTTAGGTTCATCTTAGGATCAAAGAAAAATTAAAACCTTTTAATCCATCCTTCGAAACATCAAAACAAACAACATCTCACAATCACCTTTTGGAAAACCTTGGAATCATCCTTACTACTAGGCTTTTTGAAAAAATAAAAACCATCAAAATCATTGAGACTAAATCCTTGAAAACATTATCAAAATCATCTCGTTTAGCTTAGTATATGAAGATGAATCCTTCCTCATATGCTTAGAGAAACTATCATCTTGTTTGGATAGGTGTGGGTAGATGCATCCTTCTCCTTGTGCATATTCAAATTATCATCATTTGAGAAAATTCATCCTTAGGTAATCATCCAAACATCTTAGGGTCTATTTGTTCAAAATCAAAATAAAAATAAAAATCAATCAAGGACAAATCTCAAAATCAAAATCTGCAACATATCCGAAAGTCCCAAAAGCCTAGTATCTCCTTCAAAAATTACCAAAAGATCATAGCATCCACATCATTCATCCTTGCATCATCATCATATTATCTTTTGATCCACAAGATATCCTAAAATTTTCCACTTTGGGGCATAAAATAAAGATCAATCCAAAGAAGTCAAGAGATTCATCTCCCATTCTTAAAAATTGATCCTTGTTTTATGGTTCAAACCAGATCTCAATACAAGAAGAGCATGGAAGCCAACAAAGAAACACCCGCTTCAAGTGATTGAAGTCAAACCACTCCTGAAATGAATCCTATTGGGTTGGGAACTCTCACGGTTAACCTTCCAACATCATCACAAAATCCGCAAGAGGAAAACCAAGGAGAGGATCTTACCCTTGGAATGTCTCATGAAGAAATAATTGAAATGCTCCAAAATTTGGACAACCATAGAATCATCAACATCATGATGAGGCTCAACCCTTCGTTATACATGCTTGAATTAGCAAAACAGGGAGCCAAGTTACCTTCGGAATTTTGACGTAAGTACCATAGTGGAGACATCATTTCGTCCAATCTCATCCACCATTCCCATCTCATCCACACCTCCATCCCAAAACATCACACAAAACATTCCACAAATGACATCTTTTTCTCCAACTGAACCCAATGTTAACAAAGGAAACACATTTCTCAATGCTCTACAATCACATCCCCTTGTTAATAATAAAAAATTGGACGTAAACACCACATTGGAACAAAACATCCCCCACAATCCATTACACAAAAATGTTCCTCTCACTTTACATTATGACCCATCATCAACATCTTTTCACGTAGCACCACAAACACCTCTTCTCACAAATTCACAAGAAGAGGGAGATATGTTCGAACCAGGGGGCATATTCGACACCACACAAAAACTAACACCCCTTACATTTCCACCACTTCCACCATTTCCATTATCATCCGCACCACTCCTTGGTTTAGGGCTTCCCCCTCTACCAAGTATCGATCAAAACAAAATCCCAACCATCAATCAAAACATTGTGCCAAATGCTCAAAACTTATTGTTGACATCGCAACAACAAATGACAAACACACAAACAATGGAAAAAGCATCAAACACCCCCATAACATTGCAAAACATGGTCTCTTAAGGGCCAATAACATCAACGGCGCCACTCATCACTCAAACCACCACATTAACAACACCATCCACCAATCAAATAAACAACACGACATCACCATTCACCACTACCACAAACGCCATTCCAAATCCACCACCACCCCCACCACCACCAACTTCCACCACATCAAGTCAATATAACGCAACGTCACAAGCCACTTTTCAAAGATGATACCAGCAAGTGCAAAAAAAAAAAGATGTACACCTAGCTGCTCAGCAAGCTGCTCAAGCTGCACAAGCTGCCCAAGTTGCACAAGCCACCTTACAAGTGCAACAAGCCCAAGCATTATTGCAACAACAACAACAATAATCTGTACAAATTGTACAAGCATTGCAAGCACAAAAGGCCACTCAAGCACAACTTCTATTGCAACAAGCAGCACAAGCACAAGCTTAATACTAGGCACAACAAGCCCAATATCAAGCACAACTCCTAGCACACAAACAAGTAGTGCAATGGCAAGCATATCAACAAGCCATAAAGCAATATCAAGAATAGCAAGAAGTAGTAGAATTGGCAGCCCAACAACAAGCGCAACAACAAGCACAAATCTTAGTGTAGTAGCAACAAGATCAACAACAGGTATTATTTATACAAAAGCAGGTGGAAGCCTACCTAGCTCGGTAGAACATACAAATGCCATTGAAAAAAATGTCAAATAACACACCAATCAATCCACCTGTCCAAACCATGATTGAAACACCCCAAAACACTTTTATCCCACCCCCTGATCCACAAAATGATGTGACAGCACAAATCAGGTTACTTTCACAACAAGTACTCGATATGTAATCCAGGCGAACAATGAAAGCACCAAGCAACTTGTGTCCCTATCCATTTGATAGGAGCCTAGAGATGAAACCATTCCCCAAGGGATTTGAAATCCCCAAATTCGAGAAATATCGAGGGACATGAAACCCTAAGGATCACATCAGGGAATTCCAGGTTCATTGCATGGAAGTCGCATATGACGATACTTATCTGATGCGGCTATTTCCTAGAAGCTTGGCAGGCCCCGCTATAAAATGGTTCTCTCGCTTACCTTCAAGCATTAGGACATTCCAAGAAATTAGAGACACATTCATTAGGAACTACGCATGTAACATTGCAATGGATGTTAGTCTCAAAGAACTATATGCTCTAAAACAAGGAAAGAATGAATCTTTCGCTTCATTCCTTCAATGATGGCGATCCAAGGCCAATCAGAGCAAGTGGACCATGCCAAAAGAACAACAAGTTTGCACCATCATAACCAACCTTGAAGGGGGTTTGGCATTTCATCTCAAGGTTCAGGGCATCACCACATATGATCAATTAATCTCCAAGGCACTGAGCATCGAAAGATCCCTCATGACTCAACCTATGGAATCAACATCATACCACGACCAGCAAAACAACTGCCCACCATCCAATTACAATGATAAACCTCACACATGGGTAAGGAACAAAAACATTACTAATGATGGTGTCGTTGATGCCAAGGTGGTCATTAGTGGTCCTCGTCAAAACACACCCACACCACAAATCCAATCACAACACCAAAATGCTCATCACACAACATACCACCCAAATAACAATCCAACCATCAATAATCTCAATGACCAAAGAGGACCACCCCAACACAAAAGATATCCCAAACAAAAATACACCACTTTGGGGGAACCACTTGAAGACATAATGAAGAATTTGATAGACAAAAAACTCATCCAAGCTCCTACATTCAAAAATTACCAAGAACCAGATGTTAAACCTCCTTGATATAACACGAACCGACTTTGTGAATTCCACAAGATCAAAGGACACACCACAAATAGTTGCATGAGATTAAAAAACCTCATTCAAGATCTCATCGATAAATGAATCAAAAACGTGGAACAACCTACAGGAAATCAGGATCTTAAGATATACACGAATCCAATGCCGAATCATGGCAACAAAGGAAATAAAAATGACAAAGGGAAGGGTACCCACTCAAATGTAAATCATGTATATGAAATAGTCATCACCTCCCTAGATGAACACTTCATGTCATTACTATCAAGGGTGCCTATTCTGAAGATTTTGGAGTCACTACAAGAGGCAGAAAAGTAACCATCGCAGGATCATCCCAACCAAATAAAGCCCTTGCATCTAGATTCATTCCTAATGGTTACAATGTCCTAGATCAACTCAAAAGAATGCCAGTGCAAATATCTATTATGGAGTTGCTAAAAATCTCATCCGCCCATAGAAAAATCCTTGAAGAAGCGTTGGCGTCATCCACTGTCCCCACAAATCTCGATGCAGAGCAATTCCAAGCTATTGTCAAAAATATCATAACACCTAATCTCCTTACATTCTCTGACCAATATTTTCCCACCCAACCATCTCACAACCGTGCACTTCACTTGGAATCCATTGTACATAAGAGAAAAATCAAAAGGGTCTTGGTGGATGGAGGTGCGAGCTTAAACATATGTTCCCCAAGTCTCATCAAGCAGTTGAAAATACTAGAAGATTCCATCAACAAAGGGAAAGGCATCACGATAAGAGCATATGATGACCAAGAAAGAGTTTCTCGAGGCACGATTAAACTCCCTATTCAAGTAGGGCCAACTCTCATGCAAACCACTTGTCAAGTCTTGGATCTTGACTTGCCATATAATATCCTCCTGGGACGCCCATGGATCCATGCGATGAAAGCCGTAGCATCAACCTTCCACCAATGTGTGAAATTTAGACATAATGGACAAGAAGTTACCATCCATGGGGATCCTGAACCTTTCTCATGCTGTAAAAATATTGAAGCAAAATATTACAAAATCCCCCAAGTGCCAAAGAATGATGAGGGCCCATCCACACAATACATTGACCCCACCACACTCGCGTCCACTTCTGCGACAGAGACACCAACCACTCCCGCCATCCCTACCATCTCTGATATCAAGTTCATCATCCAGGAGGATGGTTGTGGAAGCTAAAAACTCCCTAATAATTCTTTTGTGATAGGAGAGTTACCACAATCTCCTCGATCACAGGGACGTCCACAAGAAAATCAAGCTTCCACATCACAAACCTATCCTGAAGACTATCCTGAATTTACAAGCTGGGGAGACCTTGGCCAAGAGGTTATTGAGGAAGATCCATCACACATGCTCTATCAAGATGAAATACCAGTACCTGATTTACCAATGGATGAGACAAGCAAGGGCCTACAAATGATGCTTGCAATGGGCTACAACAAAAATTGAAGACTGGGAAAAAATGACAATGGGCTCATAATACCTATCATGCTAGAGACACGACCCATAACAAATCTTGGCCTTGGATGTACCCATTCGAGAATAACCATACGTGGCTGAAGTCCTCTAGTTAGAATGGTTAATATTTCTCCTCAGCTAATACTAGCACAAATACACTCACCAGTATTCACAGGTAGAGACACACATAACTTTATAACTAAGGTCTATGTTAGTAGCGATGACAAAGATACCTTGACCAATCTACTTAGGTTATTTGAAGATACTTCCCTTTGCATGATTAGCACCGTCTCCTTTGAAACAAACCATCAAAATCATGAGATTCGCCTAGTATACCCCCAACTGATCGACTATGACCAACGAGGACCACCGATTCTCGATACATTCAAAAATGATGAAGAACTCTCAGAATTCATGGGATTGAGGGATAACATTCCAGATGGAGATCACAAAGCGTAGTTTATAATGGAGTTGGACACACATGCCTATTACGGGGAAACGATTGAATCCTTTAGTCGCAAAAGTGAGAAACTAAGAATCATATCCAAGTCTTTGAGTGAAAACCACATTGTGGCACTCTCTGAAAAGAAAATAGTAAAAAGAAAGGACGTATCCAATAGTGAAAACCTCTTTGAGGCACCCAAGGATCAAGGATTCAATCTTCCTTTAAGAGCTATTTATCAGGAAAAGTCAGCAGTCGGCCAAAAAATGCAATCCAGTCAACCTAGGAATAGAGGAGACCTTGCATATCACATTCTATGCAGAATCACTATTATCAGAAGAATAAGATCCCCTAGCAGCATTCCTAAAGGAAAGACAAATAAAATTTGCATGGAGTTATGCTGACATGCTAGGGCTTGATCCAGAGACTATGGTTCATCACTTAGCAGTGTATCCAGATGCAAAGCCTGTCAGACAAAAGCTTCAAAAAATGCATCCTTGGATATCCTTATTGGTCAAAATGGAGTTCAAAAATTTGTCAGACATAGGATTCATACGACCAATAGACTATCCAAAATGGGTATCAAACTTGGTACTTGTTTCAAAAACTGATGGAGCCATAAGAATCTGCACAGACTTCTGAGATTTGAACAAGGCATGTCCGAAAGATGATTTCCCATTCCCAAATATCGACATGATAGTAGACATGATAGCAGGACACGAGATGCTATCACTAATGGACAGATTTTTAGGATACAACTAGATCATGATAGCAAAAGAAGATTAGCATAAGATAACTTTCACTTGCCAATGGGGGACCTACTATTGGAACATGATGCCATTCAACCTAAAGAATGCAGGAACAACCTATCAAAGGGCCATGACATTGATCTTCCATGACATGATTCACAAAATAGTCAAAGACTATGTTGACGACATCCTAGCTAAGTCAAGAAAGAGAAAAGATCATATAGCAACCCTAAGTGCTATCTTTGATAGATTAGAGGAATACAAAGTTAGACTAAATCCCAAGAAGTGTGTCTTCGGCATACAATAAGGTAAACTACTAGGATATATAGTGTCCATGAGGGGTATCGAGGTGGATCTAGAAAAAGTGAAAGCAATCCTCGAAATGGAAGCACCAAAGACATTAAAACAACTGAGAGGCCTCCAAGGTGGGCTCCAATCCATTAGAAGGTTCATAGCACAACTGGCAGACAAGCAGAAACCATATTCTCACCTACTCCACAAGGGGGTAGCATACAAATGGGATACAAAATGCGAAGAAGCGTTTAACAAAATCAAGGAATATCTACTGACACTGCCAGTCTTAATGCCACCCATCCTAAAGAAGCCATTGATCTTATATTTGTTAGCAACAATAGTAGCCCTTAGGACTCTCTTAGCCCAGCATGATGAAAATAGAACTGAGAGGGCTATCTACTATATCAGCAGAACAATGGTCGGTCATGAGTTAAACTACTTATTCATCGAGAAAGCATGCCTCACAGTAGTGTTTGCATCCCAAAAATTCATACATTACATGCTGGGACACAAGATCAGGCTCATCGCAAAAATTGATCCCCTCAAGTATCTACTATAAGGCAATGCTCATAGGCATAATGGAAAAATGGGTAATGATACTATCAGAGTATGACATTGAGTATATAGAAAGGAAAGCAATCAAGGGACAAGTTATTGTAGATAAACTAGCAGAAGCACCCATTTATTCTGAAAAATCCTCTTGTCTCAGAGTTTCTGGATGAATCCATCTTTAACCTCAACATAGCCAACTATTGGAAACTTTACTTCGATGGTTCACACACACAACATGGATCAGGAGCTGGTGTCTTCTTCATCACCCCACAAGGGGATTGCATACTGAAGTCATACAAACTGACATTCCCTTGCACCAACAATATTGTGGAATACAAGGCTTTGACTATAGGTCTCAGGATAGTAGTGCAATGGAACATCATGGTTCTCAAAGTGTATGGAGACTCTCAATTGATCATAAATCAAGTCAATAATGAATATCAGACCAAGGATGATAAGCTCACTCCATACAAGAAATTGGTGGAGACTCTCAAGGAATCTTTTATAGAAATCACATTTGAGCAAATTCCTAGAGCCAATAATGGAGTAGCAGACACCATGGCAACAATTGGGTCCATACTGGATATCCCCAACAATGTTCCAAAATACGAATTCCTAATCGAGCAACTTCTCATGCCCACATTCGAGGTACCAAAATCAGAATTCTTGTGTGAAATCATTGGTCCTAATGATCCTTGGTCCTAATGATCCTCGGTACCATGAAATTTACACGTATCTTCGTATAGGAGTCACACCTGCTGACCTACCTTCAAACCTAAAATGAACCTTTGTCAAAAAGGCATCTAGATTTGTTATCCTAGGAGATACCTTGTACCGTAAAAGCATAGAAGGTACCTTGTTACGCTACCTCAATGCTGAGGAGGCATTAACCACTCTATCTGAAGTTCACAATGGTATTTGTGGTTCACACTGAGTGGAATGACCATAGCCAAGAAACTACTAAGGATGGGGTATTATTGGCCCACAATGGAGAGAGAAGCACATGATCATGCTAAAAGGTGTCTACAATGTTAGCAGCATGGGGACCTCATCCATGCTCCAGCTTAAGAGCTTCACCCAATCATCACACCATGGCCCTTTTCACAGTGGGGCCTCAATCTCATTGGAAAGATCACACCCACCTCATCCAATGGCCATAAATTAATCATAATTGCAACTGAGTACTTCACAAAATGGGTGGAAGCCATACCCATGATGTATATCACTGGGAAGTAGATCTCAAAATTCATCCTGAACTATCTCATCTGTCGTTACGGTGTCCCACAAGCCATTATCTCAGATAACGAGACACCATTCAAGAATTAGGATGTCTGTGACTTGTGTGACAAATTCAAAATCCAGCATCACTTCTCCACCCCGTACTATCCCCAAGGCAATGGCCAAGCAGAAGCCACGAACAAAACCATCCTCAAAATCCTTAAGAAAACAGTCAATGACATAGGTCATGACTGGTACTTGTAGCTTAATCCTACCCTCTGGGCTTATCGAACCAGCTTTTACACACCCACCAGTGCCACCCCATTCTCCTTGGTCTACGGATCAGAAGTTGTACTCCCCATTGAGATCGAGCTCCCATCTCTCAGGATATCACTACAAAACCTCATCACAGATGAAGAATATCGGGTATCAATACTAAACAAGCTAGAGTTACTAGATGAGAGACACATAGATGCTTTAAATCATTTGCAAGTCTATCAAAATAAACTCAAACAGAGCTACAACAAGAAAATCAGAGGCAGGGCATTCCAAGTCAGAGAACTGGTCTTAAAAGAAAATCAAAAGAATGTCCCAAACCCAAACAACAAAGGAAAATTTGAACCCAATTGGTTAGGACCGTTCGTCATCATAGAAAGTTACAAATTAGGGGCATATCAATTATCGACACCTGAAGGGGAACCTTTATAGAAGCCCATGAATAGCTCCCATCTCAAAAAAAATTATCCCTAATTTCTTCAAGGTATAAAACCAAAAAACCAAAAAATCATAAAAAGTCCTAAAAAAATGGTTACTTTGGTAAAAAATTGGCAAATAGGTGTCTTGGTAACAACAAAAAAATCAAAAAAGAAAAAAATCCAAAATAATCAGAAAAAGGATAAAAAATAGTAAAGAGAAAAAATCATCCTCTAGTGAAAACCACTTCAGTGGCACTTTGGGCAAGTACCTTGGTGAAAACCTGGCAAATAGGTGCATTGTGTAAATAAGCACTTTCCATCCACCAGGATCTTTATGGCTTGATCTGCATCATCCACCTGTTTCACTTCCATCATCCATCGCATTCAAGTCTCCATCCATCACACATCCACTCGCATCTACACCATAGCTTCCAGTCCTGTGTTCGTATCATGATCCCTCCTAGTACTACTCAGCCCATCCTCAAGGTCAGTTTTTCCTACCTTTATCGGATCAAATTCGTGCATATTCTTACAGTCCTAAAATTAGAAAATCCAAAAGCATCAGATAATCAGAAAATCCAAAAACATTCAAAACATGTTAAAATCCAAAAATAGGTCAAAAAGTCAGTCAAAAGATCAAAAATAGAGTCACCTTGTCAAACTACATCATCTCTGAGCTTGAACATAGGCAAGGTTGATCTTTGATCATCCCCCGAGACATTTAGGTCAGTCCTATAGGAGTCTATCATAATAAACTGACATCTCATCAGGTATGTGGGTGAAAGCAAGAAGTTGAGTACACGAAGAGGGGAGATTTTGGGCTAAAAAACAAGTTTTGAAACAAATGTGTACGCGTTATCTGAAAAATGCATACGCATTAAGGACTAGGTACCCAAGCCAGAATTCAAATGCGTACGCGGTCAGCTACGGGTATGCAGACCAGAAACGTGTACGCATTAAGAAATGCGTACACGTTTCAAAACACGTAGCCATTTTTTGAAAGTATTTATTTTTTTAAAATAAATTGCCGCGTTTCATTTTCACTCACTGTTTCAAGTACGCATTTCAAAACACGTACGCATTTCTCGAAAGTATTTATTTTTTAAAAATAAATTGTTGCGTTTCATTTTCACTCATTGTTTCAAGCCGAGCCAGAGCAGAGAGGTCCTTGATCGCGTACGCGTTTTGAAGCTCATCCTTGGTGAAAATTTTGACTGCCACCTCCTCCCGTCAACACACCTGACCTTAGTGACCTCTAGGTTGGTTGAATTCTACCTTTTTTTGCTTTGTATCTTGTTTTTTTCTTTGTAATTAATATTTAGTTTTTGTTTCTTTAGTGTGTTTTAGTTCATTTTTTTATAGTTTTTAATTGCATTTAAAAAATAAAAAATGTAAACAAAACAAATAACGTTAAATTGTAAATTGAAAACCATAAAAAATAAACCTAAATTGGACACATTTAACTTAGAAATCAAAACCCTAGGTTACAAAATTTACATAGGTCCCTAAAAACTAATTTACATAGGTTAATCCTTGGTCCTAAACCCTAAAACGTAAACCTAAAACCCCATTTACCCTAAAACGTAAACCTAAAATAGGCTATTTACCCTAAAACGTAATTTACGTAAAACCCTAAATTAGGGATCACAATTTATAGTCCATAGGTTCTACCTGTACACTTTGGTATTTCGTTGGTGATCCATGTAACTACCAATGAAATTCATAAAATTTACTAATAAAGGAGGTACAAACAATCGATGCATAGATATATATATTAACCAACAAATTATTGATTTAATTATAATATATATTCACATAATATAAATTTGATAGCTAATTTTATATGAGAAAACTTCATGATTGTATAATTTAACTTGAGAAAGTGTACTAGTGGAGTAAAATAATGTACCTCATGCGAAACTATGTGCTTGATTTAATAAATGTATATATCATGATGCTAGTTGATATGAACATGTAATCACTCTATATCAATGTTATAGTAAAGATTATATAGTGTATGATGTATTCTCTTAAAAAAACATAGAAATGCAAGTCATACTTGTTAATCTAGACTATGTGCAATATGGATAGAGCTAGACACATAAATGTTATTAAATCAAATAAATATTAAAATGTGAAGCACGAATGATTTCTACCCAAATCTTATTTGGATGAGATCCTTTGTGAATTAAATGTAAGGATGCATTATGATCATATTCAAACCTTAATTTATAGGATATTATTCATAAGATCTATAGGTTGTGTGTAATCTAATTCCTATTTTAACTCTCATGTGTAGTGGCATTGTTCTAGATTAGGAAAACTAAATGTTGTACACTTTCTCTAAACTAGTGTATCAATGATAACTTGTAGCATGAACATTTCAATGGAAAATTCAAATTACTTTTTTGAGAAACTTGATATATGATGATTCATAAATGCAAGTGAATTCTATAACCAAAGGTTTATTTTCTAAGTTTATTTAAATTTATTGAATTGATCAATTGATTCCTCACTTAGTGGTAGCTAGGTTCTTTTTCGAAAACCCACATGTGTCTAGAATTTATATAAATATGAAGGAAGCGTCTATGCCATAGAAAACTTTCAAAAAATATATGATTACAATTTTTTTTTGGTCTAAATCACTTTAGATCCCCTCTTCCTTTTTAAATCATCCAAGAGTATGTAGAGGTCCAAATAGGTGAACAAAATCCATCGTAACTTAACAACTTAGTTATACAATTGAAATATAAAATTCCTAATTGTTGCAAAATCCATCGTAACTCAACAACTTAGTTATAATTGAAATCTATTTTATTCCTAATTTTTGATATATTGAAGCTATTCCTAGAATGTCACATGTATTTTATTCAAAGCACTAAGTTTAGGTGGTAGGGTTTCTCATTTACTTGTAAAAATTTATTGGAAAAACATAGAAATGCAAGTCATACTTGTTGATCTAGACTATGTGCAATATGGATAGAGCTAGAAAAGTTGTATAAATGTTATTAAATCAAATAAAATTAAAATTTGAAGCATGAATGATTTCTACCCAAATCTTATTTGGATTCAAGATCCTTTGTGAATTAAATGTAAGGATGCATTATGATCATATTCAAACCTTAATTTATAGGATATTATTCATAAGATCTATAGGTTGTGTGTTTAATCTAATTCCTATTTTAACTCTCATGTGTAGTGGCATTGTTCTAGATTAGGAAAATTAAATGTTGTACTTTCTCTAAACTAGTGTATCAAAGATAACTTGTAGCATGAACATTTCAATGGAAAATTCAAATTACTTTTTTGACAAACTTGATAGATGATGATTCGTAAATGCAAGTGAATTCTATAACCAAAGGTTTATTTTCTAAGTTTATTTAAATTTATTGTTCATTGGTCAATTGATTCCTCACTTAGTGGCAGTTAGGTTCTTTTTTGAAAACCCATGTGTCTAGAATTTATATAAATATGAAGGAAGAGTCTATGCCATAGAAAAGTTTCAAAAAATATATGATTACAAAAATTTTTGGGTCTAAATCACTTTAGATCCCCTCTCCCTTTTTAAATCATCCAAGAGTGTGTAGAGGTCCAAATAGGTTCAAAATCCATTGTAACTCAGCAACTTAGTTATATATAATTGAAATCTAAAATCCCTAATTGTTGCAAAATCCATCGTAACTCATGTAACTTAGTTATAATTGAAATCTAAACCCTAAACCCTAAAAGCATTCATTTTGTTGTTGGACCTTAAAATGAAATTTGGTTTTCTTAGGAAACTCCACAAAATTTTATTCCCTTAAGCCATGGAACATTTTGTCCTAGGTCCTTACTAGACATAGATCCCCTTAAGCCATCCTATCACCCTAAATCATAAATTTATGTCTTAAGGGGTCCTAATAATGACATTTCTTAAGGGGATCAAAGAAGTTCTCAAAATTTAGTGAATAGAGTTGAAGCTCATCTTTTTCTTTTTTGTACATTGCAATTAGGTCACTAGCATATATCTATGTGTCCCTTTAAATGTATTCTATTAAATTTTCATTCTTATCTTTAGTATTCTTTGAAAACAATGAATGGGATTATAAATTTTAATGTTAGTGTTAAACTTATAATTTATTCTTAACTACTTTGTCCCACTATAGAGAACTTGTGTCTCTTATCATGAAATTTGAAAATTTAGATAAATTAATTTATGTCATTGGATTTAATTAAATTATATGTCATACTTGACTAATACATCTATTCATTTTGTTGTAGGACCTTAAAATGAAATTTGGTTGCCTTAGGAAACTCCACCAAATTTTATTCCCTTAAGCCATGGACCATTTTTTCTTAGGACCTTACTACACATAGATCCCCTTAAAAGCCATCCTATCGCCCTAAATCGTAAATCGATGTCTTAAGGGGGAATTTGACATTTCTTAATGGGATCAAATAAGTTCTCAAAATTTGGTGAATAGAGCTTGACTCATCTTTTTTATATATTTTGTACATTGCAATTAGGTCACTAGCATATATGTGTGTGTGTGTGTGTGTGTGTGTGTGTGTGTGTGTGTGTCCCTTTCAGTTTCTTCTATTAATTTTTCATTCTTATCTTTATTATTATTTGAAAATAATGAATGAGATTAAATAAATTTTAATAAAACCCCATAATTTCATTTGTACCCTTCATATTAACAACCCCACATTGGACTCAATTTAATGTGTGTACATGTTATATGATTTTTTAATGTTATAAATCGAATGGTCTTCAAATGAAATATATTTTGAATTTGTGCATGTTCAAAGTGATTTTTAAATAACTTTAAAATTGCGTGCATTATTTAATTAGTTTGTTGATATATATTTTTTAATTGTTTAACATGCAATTGCCATATCATTGCTCAGATGGATCCACTATTTAATTTAGAGGATTTCATGCCTGATCAAGAAATCCCTATAGATCCCAACGTACATCCTAGTCCACCACATGAACAAGACCCTAGCACACCTCCACATTCTCCACCGCTTAGCCCCCCACCCCCTCCTCTAGTTGACCAGGATCAACTAAGAGAGAATATTTGAGCAAACCTGATTTTCATTCAAGGAAACATAGATCTCATAAAAAATGAGACTAGAGTCCCTCCAAATCTCACACAATTTGCATCTACGATGCAAACTATTGTTGATTCTATTCGATCTATCGATGCGGACCTAGATAGGTTCCATCGATGGAGAGAAGATATGAGACAATTCTATGTGGATGGATTGTCATATTATAAAGAAATCAATGACCTAAAAATTACTAAACAAGCCATATGCCAATATTTTGTGAACCCCCAAACAAACCAACCAATACCACCCACAAAAAAATGAATTTCAATTTTATGGTGTAGGAACCCATAGATAGTTGCTCATTTTTGGGAGAGATGGTGGATGGTGTTTAATACTCCACCACATGGCAATAGTGAGGTGCCCTTATACTTTTTGAGAAAGTTATGGGCTGAGTTTGAGTTGGGTAAAAAACTTAACTATTTTGATATGAGGTCATTTCAGGGAGCTGGGCGTGGCATGCCCCAACATAGACTAGGAGCACGTATCGATCCTCAGCAATGTGCTCCAGTTACTCCTATTGTTCCTCCTCCTTCTCTTGGTGTTCTTGCTGCATTTCAATAGCAAACCATGCTATCAACATTAGGAGCATTGAGTTAACTTTGAGGACATCTCACTCAACAGACTACACACGCGGCCACTGAAGTGGCCAATAGAGAGCATGGAGGCTCGGGCTATAGGGATACTCAGGCATCCACTTCAGGTGAGGCACATGCATCTGGGACAGGGTCATACCTAAATTTACTATATTCTGACGATCGTCCTACACAGGTATGTTCATCTTTTGAACTTAAATTTAATTCAAGTTTGAAATGTAAAAAATTCATGTAAATAATAACATCAAACTATATATATAATACAATATAAGTTTGTGTTTGGTGTAGACGCGTGATGACATGACGCCTGAAACTCAATATGATCATCATGTGTATATGTCAAGTGCTGTAGATATGGGCTCACCTTTTGGGTAGGTACTTGAACCAAAATATAATAAATAATTTGTGTGGATATATATATATCTAATTTAATTTGAATTTGTATACATGTGTGAATTGATATAGTATATCTAGATGTAGGGAGGTCATACTATCCCTAGTATTGACCAACCACAAGTTACAGTGGTGAGTGCTCCTGAGACATCGTCAGCTTAGGTGTGTGCTTTCAAAAGTTTGTTAAGTTTAAATTAAATACACATCATAGATCTAATTTAATTTTTTCATTTACATACACATGTGTGAATGATCTATATGAATTGTTGTACATCTATATGCAGGGATTTGATGAGATACCCATGGTGGGCTGCACACCTAAGACATCATCGGCATTTATGCATGGGCAATCTCAGATGCATGATCATGAGGTCATATCATTCGAGGTTGTAAACTTTACTATAAATCTCCTATACAATTTTTACGAACCTTATATATATATATATATATATATATATATATATATATATATATATATTCGAGGTTTTCAGATATTGTTTTCTTTATATGAATATGCAGGATATAGTAGATCAGGCATTTGCATCTTCTCAACAGACAGTTATGCTACCCGTTGAAGAAAATGTGCCAGTTGATTCACATGACCATATGGTAATTTATGCATACTAGAAATCATTTTTACTATATTTACTCAATATTTAATTAGTTTTTTTTTAATCTAAAAGTTTATATTTTCAATTTTAAATATGTTTAATTATATCAAAATTTTGAAATAAATTTAAATCTAATTTCAAGTTTCTTGTACTCTTTTACAGCATGATGCGGGTACATCTAGTCGACATGGAACAAAGAGGAGACTTGATATGACTAATCAGCCTAAAAGTTAGATGGTTTTATATTTTATGGACTATAGATCTCTACTTTTATTTCAATATATGTGTTGGACTTGACATATAAATTTTATGAACTATCTAGATCCCTAGTTTTATTTTGAACATGTTATTATCATATGTGTGTTTATTTATATCAGTTGACTTTAATATGATGATTATATATGCAGTCAATTATGAGATTTTGTTATGTTCATTTTCATGATTATATGCATTCATACATATCTATATTTATATTTTATCTAATTTTCAAGTAATACATGCACTATATAAATTCTTATCTAGAATCAAATTTCATATATATATTTTATCACATGGTTAGGTGACAAATTAAAACATTCCTTAAATATTTTCTTAAATCATATTCATAATAAATTAAGGGAAAGTAATTTTAACTATTTTCCAATTACATAACAAATATTTGAATCAATAAACAAAAAACTATCTCCTTGTATGTATAAAATGTACAATCTATACAATTAAATAATTATATAAAATGTGGTAAATATAATACATGAAACATGTATAATCTATAAAATTGCAACAAGATATTTAAAAAGTGACATCCAAAAAACGTATATAATGTACATCAAGATGTTTAATACAACTATATAACATGATGAAACATATATGTGCATGTAGATACAATTTAAGTAAAAAATTCATGCAAGAAAACAACCATATGTAGCAAATTCCATACAAATTCAACTAATGTTAGCCATAGGGTGGATTAAGGGGACCTAAGAGGATATATAGCTTAAGGGGGGTCTTAAGAGAATGCCCTAAGGGGAGTTAAGAGGATGCATCTCATGAACCTTAGGATATGGCTTAACGGGTCCTAAGAGGATTAAAGGGATGCAAGAAGGTGGATTAAGGGGATGCAAGAGGGTGGATTAAGGGGAGTTGATAGAATGAATTGAAGGGATGTAAGAGGGTGGGTTAAGGGGAGTTGATAGAATGACTTGAAGGGATGTAAGAGGGTGGATTAAGGGGAGTTGATAGAATGAGTTGAAGGGATGTAAGAGGGTGGATTAAGGGGAGTTGAGAAAATTACTTCAAGTGATGTAAGAGAGTGGATTAAGGGGATTCAAGAGGGTGGATTAAGGGGAGTTGATAGAATGACTTCAAGGGATACAAGAGGGTGTATTAAGGGGATGTAAGAGAGTGGATTAAGGGGAGTTGATAGAATGATTTGAAGGGATGTAAGAGGGTGGATTAAGGGGAGTTTATGGTTTAGGGTTTGGGATGTAAGATTATGGATTAAGGATTAGGGTTTAAAATGACTTCAAGTGATGTAAGAGAGTGGATTAAGGGGATGCAAGAGGGTGGATTAAGGGGAGTTGATAGAATGACATGAAGGGATACAAGAGGGTGGATTAAGGGGATGTAAGAGGGTGGATTAGGGGGATTTTAGGGTTAAGGGTTTAGGGTTTGGGATGCAAGATTGTGGATTAAGGATTAGGGATTAAAATGACTTCAAGTGATGTAAGAGAGTGGATTAAGGGGATGCAAGAGGGTGGATTAAGGGGAGTTTATAGAATGACATGAAGGGATACAAGAGGGTGGATTAAGGGGATGTAAGAGGGTTGATTAAGGGGAGTTGATAGAATGAGTTGAAGGGATGTAAGAGGGTGGATTAAGGGGAGTTTAGGGTTTAGGGTTTAGGGTTTGGGATGCAAGATTGTGGATTAAGGAGATGTAAGAGGATATGGATTATGGGGTCCTAAGAGGATGGATTAATGCTAGTTGATAGAATGACTTAAGGTGATGCAAGAGGATGGATTAATGGTACATAAGAGAATGACTTAAGGGGTTTTAAGAGAAAGGATTAACGGGATATGAAATCAAGTATAAAGTATCAATTAAATGTATCTAGAACTATATATAGTTATCTAATATATGTGCATCTCCTCTCTTTTTTGTAAAGCATCTAATTTTGGGAGACCTAAAACAAAAAATGATATAAAACTTTAATTAGGAAATGATTAAAGACAAATATATATATATATCAATTAAATATATATACAACTAGATATACTTACCAATATTTATTTACTCTATTGTACCATCTGCATCCTCTCTTTTTTGTAATGCATCTATGATTGTCTCATGATCATCCATTGAAAGTCTCCATAAGAATTTATTAGCAGGCCTCCCTTGATATCTAATTAGTTTTATATTTGTTGCCAAAATCAAATGTGAATAATGTATAATCTTCTTGTGTCTTTCATAATCTTCAAATGTAGGCGAGCCATTATTTCTCATCAAATATTTTTGAAGCCAAGTGCCAACAACAACCACTGAACTAGTTGGATACTCAAAGTTGTCATCATCCACTCTAGTATGTACCAAATTATGTTTTCTCTCAACACATCTAGCCAACCAGTACTCTGTCTGCTCTTCATTCCCTTGAGGTGCAACAATAGCATACACATGTCCTGCAAAAATAAATAAAAAATTCAATAAAGAGTGACTTATATTTAACTCACATATACATGCATACATACAAAATTCAACTAAATAAATAATGTACCTTCTTGTACAAGATCTGAAATACGAGGTTAATCATCTGATGTGAACACTTGATTATCTTCAATTGTCGTTCCATGTTGAACATGTGTCGATGTAGGCGTTAAAGCTCTTTGTTGCCATTGTTCGACCCATTCCATATTTTCACATGCCTTCCAATCACCTACAATACAAAATTGACAAAAACATGCCAATTCCCTTGTCCATATTGTCCATGTGTTTGCATTCAAAGTCTTAAATGAATGCCATTTTGCAGTTCCATTAATTGTTTCACAATCTTGTTGAGAAAAAATATCATTTTCTTCAACTAACCAAAAGAAGCGTCGAATTATTGAGCTCTCACTTGTTCTTGTAGATAATTTGGTATTGCACCAATCTACAATTGCATGTGCATCTCTAAATTTCGCAGCATCCTCAAATTTTAGTTTCTCTCTAGCAAGAGCTCTTTTCACACATGCACCTGCTCCATCGTGTTCTCCCTTACCATGACCAGCTTCAAAAAAACTCCATATGTGTTGGATATTATTTTCCTTATGAACTCTACATAACCAATAAAACATTCTAGCATTTTTGAATTGACCCATGCAATTATCTGACCATATGTGATGTTCTAGCATTTGAATTCCTCTCTCTTTTAAATTTTTATAAAATATATCAAAACAATATTGTACAAACTCAGATGAATGTAATCGATTATCACTTACATTAAAATGGTACTCTCTAAAAAAAAATCTATTATCTTATGTACTATCTTCAGCATGTCTATAAACAATGTGAACAAATATAGCTACTTGCACTGAATTATAATACTATGATTGAATTTCTTCTTGTGGAGCAAGAGTATAATTTTCAGCAAAATCAACAACTGACAATATAGTTCCAATTGGGAATGTGTTTTTACATAAACGAAATTGATTATCAAGCCAATGAGCATTTTGAGAGTGTTGAACATATTTAGGTACAAACTTATCTTTAAATTTAGTAATAAAAGCATGCACACTAACTTTTTCCACAATTAGCTCAACATGTTTTCTAGTTTTTCCATCTTTTAAAGAATACTCAATATTTTTAATTTTTTTTACATCCACTAATTGTTTTCCAAATTCATCTGAACTACTTTCATGCATACATTCTCCTAATAATGAAAAGTTACCACATCTATCACATTCTCCAGAAATGCATGCTTTTAAAAAAAATGAGTTTCCATTTAAAGAGGGATTACAAAACAAACTTGCTATAAAATCTTTGATTCTTTCAGGTGGCATATTAATACCACAAGTGTCCTACATAATTTGGTTAGCATGCAAAGTGCATCATATATATATATATATAAAATTCAGTTTGAGTCATATCTAAGAGATGCTATGGATGAGGTTCACGAATTTTGGAACCCACCCTTAATTTTAAGACATCTCTAATGTTAGGTGATACTCTTGTATTATCATGCCAAAAATTTTCAATTAAAGATTTAATTTCATTAGTTAATTTCATGTTTGATCTTGGAAGTCTACCACTAAAACTCCAACATTGATTAATAGGATCATTTTCAATACTTTCTCTTCTTTTAGTAGCTCTTATCAAAGTTCTAGGATTTAAGTTTATACATTTACTAATCGTACTTAACATTCTTTTATTTGAAGCTACTTTATCAACTAGAGCAATTGTTATTGCACGACGAGCTGCATTCTTATCTTTTGATCGACTTTTCTTACCAATAACATCAATAGCATTAGCAACACTAAATATGACTTATTCTACTGAATCATCTTCCTTTTTTGGTTTTATAAAAACACCTAATTTTTTCATCACTTTTCTCATTTTCAACATTCTCATCAATTGCACCATGAGTTGACATTGGAATCCTAATTTCTTTCTATAAAAAAACATTTTATATATTTTATTTCCATAATTTCTAATTTTCTTGAAGAAAATTTACCATGAAGGTTATCTAGCACATCTATTTCAATTGTAAATAAAACATTTTCACCTTCATCCATAGATGGAGTTTCATTTTCATTCACACAAGGGGTTTCATTTTCATTTTCAAATGTAAAAGGGATTTCATACTCATTTTCATCAATATTAAGGATTTCATTCTCATTTACATTCTCATAAGATATAATTTCATCATTTGCTTATTTTTGCATTGTTTCAACCCTAATATTATTGATTTCATCAATGGTGTATCCAGCTTCATCTAAACAAGCAATATCAATATTATGAAAACTTGGGTTTGAACACATACCTGGATAGATTGTTTGAATAGGTACATTTTCCATATCATTGGGAGGTGGATTTGAAGAAACACCTGAAGTTGTTTGCATATCATTCAAAGTTGAAGTTGAAGGCACAGTTGGGTTTGTCTCTGTAATTGCATTTTCTTCCATATTCACCATCTCCACATTTGCATCATCTACATTCATTTCATCATTCATGGCTTCCTCTTTAACATTATTGGAACTAGATGCTTCCAAATATTTCATTTGAAAAATCATTTCTCTCCTTTCCCTTTGTCGTTTTGCCTCCTTATCTTTATTTGCTTGAATTTCTTCGGGTGTCATTAACTTTCTACATCTTTTTTTTTGTCTTTGCTTATCACCCATTGTTACCAAACCCTCTTTGATGACAAAAACAATAATTTAAGAAACTTATTTTCAAATTGCCACCTCCTTCAAATATTCAAATTAAACTATGTACTATGAAGATCATTTTTTCTATAAACTTTGAAGTACAAAAACATCATGAGTACATCCAAAAATTCACTTTTTCCAAATCTTCTTGTAAAAAGTTCTTGCACTTGATTCCACTTCAGAAAATTCAACCTGCACTTTGTCTTTTCCAACAATTTGAATAGAATATGCCTTGCACAAGACAAATTTGCAATAAAAAACATAGAAAATAACACTTTCGGACCGTGCTATAGAAAAGGATTGTTGCAGGAAAATCGTGTTTTACCAGTATTTTTCAAATTAGGGAAAAATAGCTATATTAGAAACGCGTACACGTTATGTTCAAGAAACACATATGTGTTTCACAACATGTACACATTATGTTCAAGAAATGCATACGTGTTTCAAAACGCATATGTGTTCTGTTTTCCCAATGGGTCAATGGGTAATGCGTATGTGTTATGAAACTCGTACGCATTTCATTTAAATAACGCGTATGTGTTTCTATAACGTGTATGCGTTATTTAAAAAATGTATTTCCACACCACATCCAGCGTTGGTTTTAGGCTTGGGAAAGGCTTGGCAATCCGAGTCTGAGCCTTTGACCTGCAACTAAAAAACTAAGGTAGATTGAAGAAGAATGTTCAACTTTGACAACATAGCTGATGGACTTTTTTTCTGAATGAATCTATAAAATTAAAACCCATTAGAGAATACAATGTCTACTTTCTAAATATATAAATTTTGTTAAGATTGGATTATTTTTTCTATTTTTTAATTAATTTCTAAGTAAACTAGTCCTTAAGCTTGAAATATCATTTTTTTTTGGTTTTTTAATAACTTTTTATTGGTTAAGTTTCTTGTAAAAAAAATTGTATGGCATCAAACTTCAGACAATTCTCTACACAATGAAAAAAAATGAGTCAAATTTTTTTTGTTTAGGTCCAATTATGTTGTCCGTACACGTTCATTTTAAAAAACATCAATTAAGGCCAATAAAAATTTAA
>VDFB02131886.1:0-10534 GCA_007258455.2 Sequoia sempervirens | reverse complement strand
ATGTATGAGGTTGACCCTGTTTTGGAGATTTTTTTTAAGGTTATATCTATGGTACACATTCCCTCTTCCCCTTCTCCAGATAATTTTTTTTGGAAGCATTCCTTAATGGCAACTACTCTGTTGCTTCGACTTTTCATTCTAACGATTCCTTTGTTGGCCCAACTCCTTTTTGGGCTTCTATGTGGTTCTCTAGATTGATTCCTAAGGTTAATATTTTCTTTTGGCTTTTCTGCCAGAACAAAATATTAACTACTGACAATTTGGTCAAAAGAGGTTTTGTGATGCCTAATAGGTGCTTTCTATGTGAAGAAGAAGCCGAAAATGCTTGTCATTTGCTGATTGGCTGCAATTATGTTAGAATGGTTTGGGCCCATGTGCTCTCTCTTTGGAACTTAAGTTGGGTGTTTCCTGGATCTATAAATGAGTTGTGGTCTCAATGGATTGGCCCTTTTCCTAATCCTACTCTTCAAATTTTGTGGTCTCTTTCTCTTTTGCACATTGCTTAGGGTGTTTGGCTTGAGCAAAATAACAAAATTTTCAGGAATTCTTCCCTCCCTGCTATCTTTGTGGCTTACAAAATTTGTGCTGCTATTAAAGAAAACTTTCTGGCTAGGATCACTTTTCACAATGGTCTGAAGATAAATCTTAGCCCCTATGATATCTCTATTTCTCAAAAGTGGAAGTTGTCTTGTGATATTTCCCTCCTGGTTACTAAAGGAAAAACTTCTAGAGAAGATGTTGTTTGGAAAGCTCCTTTGGAACGTTGGGTAAAGGTTAACTTTAATGGGGCTGCTAAAGGGAATTTGGGCCCTGTAGGTTGTGGGGGAGTGATCATAAACTCTAATGGTAGGATCATTTATGTTGTGGCGCTCGCTTTGGGAACCTAGACAAACCACTATGTGGAAGTGGCTTCAGCCTATCATGGTCTCAAATTGGCTCAAACCAAAGGTTATAGGAAAGTGTGGTTGGAGGGGGACTCTTTGAATATCATAAATAATTTGAAAAATTTCATGCCCCCCTCTTGGACTATTGAGTCTTTGATAAGGGACTTGATAGATATTTTGAAATCTTTTGATGAGTATTACATATCATAGATCTTAAGAGAAGGTAATGGGATAGCAAACATTTTCGCTAACATTGGTGTTAAAGAGTTTAGGGAGTGGGGTCTGAATGACCCTCTTCCTATAGAGGTTATTGCTACTATGAACCATGATTGCTGATTTTAATTTGATCAACTTCTCATTATGGTTGGTGGCGTGCATGCCTTTCCTCATGTGGCTGATTGTTATGAGAAAGGATGGTGTGAAAGATTTGAATCAAGTGATTAGTATGGGAGTTGGGTGCCGTAGGAAATGAAACTCTATGGTCATTATTATCCCCCCGCCCAACTCTAACCTCACACAGATTCTCTCGGGTGGTCTTTGTATTGTTTTCCAGAGTCTTCTTTGTTCTATGCTTGGAGCCCTCAAGTTGGTTATTTCTACTAATTGTGGTGAGATGGGTGGAGATAGAAATCATGTTGAACCCTCCTCATGTGAAGCTGCTAGGAAGAGGAAGGAGGTCTGGTGGGTGTTGGAGAAGGGAGGGTTAACACCCTACTTGGATAAACTACATGGTAATAATCCTTAGGTAACGAAGCTTTTTGTTAAAGGATGAAATGATAGAGTGCTTAAGCTTTATGGGATGAAATTTGAGGTTAATGAAGAATTTATTGTTGGTATTACTGGCCTGGCTATGGATGACATGAAATTCTATAGGGATAAAAAGGAGGTATGGACCACTATGAAAATATTTTTCAAAGATGATGAAGAGAAGGATTTGAGGACTGGAAGGAGTGGAGGATATCATAGAAGTTCTCTTAAGGCTTTATGGGGGGATGTTCTGAAGGAGTTAATGCACTACATTATGTTGGAAGGCTGATTTTCAATGGTTAATGCTTACCATTTCATCTTGCTTAATCACTTCCAACACAAGAAGAGGGTTTCTTTCTTGTTTATCTTTTGATGTCTCTTGATTTGAGTCTTAAGGATCACAAGAAAAACCTGAAAAATCTCGTCTTTCATGTAGGTTTAATTCTTCTCATCTCTTATTATGCAAAGAATTTTTAGGTTGCTAAACCTATGGTCACCCCGAAGGGTAAATAGTCCAAACCTATTGAGAAGTACGAGACTACTTCTAAAGAGGATCCAACTAGCAAAAATGTTAAGAAAAGGAAATTGATTTTGGAAAAAGAGTCTAAGTCGGTGGAGGATGTGGACTACGTTCCTAATTCTCTAGCATCTTTGGAGGGGGGCCCACATTCCCCTGCTACGGGAAAGAAGAAAAAAGGGGAACCATGTGCTAGCGAGGGTTATTTAACTTGTAGTGAAGAAGTTGTTGTTGATGTGTCGAGTAAGGGTCTGAAGGTGAAGAATGATATGTATGGGGAGGCCTCCTCGCCACCCCCGATTGCCAAGAAGAAGAAGGATTTGGGGGAAGGAAGTAGGAAGAAAAGGGTTTTGAGGACTACAAGCCAAATTCTAGAGATTGACCATCCTCTCACTATTGCGGGCGGCCTCTTTGCTGATGATTCCCCGAGTGTCAAGCCAATTATGCAGCTGAAAGATAAGCCTAGGGATGTTGTTGTTGTTGTGGAAACCCAATATGTGGATTTGGAGAGGATTAAGAAGAGAAAGGCGGTGGCAGAGGAAATTGCGAGCTCCATCCGCAAACTTAAGTCTCTGGTTGCTATTGAAAAAGGTAAGGACACCCTTGCTGGTCAAGATAGGATTAGTTCCTCTAAGGAGGAAGATGCTTTGGGAAAAAGGTTTTTTAATATTGATAGAGAAGATTTATTTGATGTGCTTGGATCTGCTCGTGAGGGGTCCATTGTCTTGTTTAAGCTTTTTAAATGGTTTTTTCATGAACTCAATAAAACTAATGTCAAATTCAAGGGAGTAATTAGTAAGGCTAAGGGGTCCTCTGTCTAGAATTAGATAGATGAGTTGTTTGACTCCTTAAATACTGTGGTGGACACTATTGCGGAGGAAACTCTAAAAATGAAACAAAATCTTGAAGGAAGAATCCTCATCCTTGAGGATCAAATGGTGAAAATCTAGGATATTGTGCTGAGAGGAGGGGAGGTGCATAAATCTGCTGGTAAATATGAGTCTACTATTGTTACTTCTCATGTGGTTAGTGCTAAGAAGCATAAAGATAGTTCCCATGTTGAAGAGGTTGTTGTTGCTGGTAATTTGATGGATGAGGAAGTAGCTACTGGGAAGGGTGGTGAGAAAGGTATTTTGATTTCGTGAGGTAAATATTGTGCATGGACTTTATAGCCGTGACTGAAAAACCAAAGCTCATGTTGGGGCATCCAGAAGGATATTTTGATGTTTTGATGATGCACAAAAAGGTTGTGCTTCGATGCACGCGGGAGGCAACCGTGATATTCCTAAAAATGTGTTGTTAGGGATCCTCCTTTTGGATGACTTTTGCTGATAGATTGTTGTTGATGGTTATTTTTGGTTTAATTTTGTTATTCCTTTTATTTCAACTACTTTCTAATGTAAAGGTTTTCACCCCCTTCAAACCCTCAGATTTTTACTCCTCTAATAAAAACATATTCATTTTCTACAACACTTCTTTGTATGAGATGTAGCTTTACAATTTCCTTCTTGGACAAAATCCATTAGTTTTCTAGATGAAATTTCACTCAAGATTGATATAGGAGATTAATTATTTACACATCATTCATTATTTTGCATTTTTTTTTTCGCAAGTGAAATCAATGTGCTGAGTTTTTTGGTGAATTTTATGTGGATTATTGTCCAATTTTTGGTGTGGATTTTTGGGTGTTATTTATGATCATTTTACTACTATAGTAGATCAAATTTATGTTATCTTGTGTTCATTTAGATTATGCCAGGAGTTGAGAAATTACATTCTTTAATTGGGATTCAATAAATATTTGTAGTGTACTGTATGAGTTTGACAATTTTGAGTGTTTGTTTATTTTGAATAATTTCTTGATTTTTTGTTGTTGTATGTGTTTGATATTTTTCTATAATAAAAACATATTTTATGTAATAAAAATCCAATTTAATTCATTAAGAGTTACTATTTTTTATGCTAAGTTTGATTAAATTCAAGTGCATTATTTTACAAAAAAAATTACTCAATCTTGAGGGTATTTTAATATTTCTTTATTCATCTAAAGAGGGTTTGCAAAATTAGTATTTTTCTTCAAATTTTCTTTTCATTTTTATGTCAGAATAAAAGATTAACATTATTTAACTAGGGATATTATAGTGGTATCAGGGTATGTGCAAGATCATCATGGAAAAAACAAGCCCTGACGTGGCAAAAAATTGAAAAAAATCAAAGTTAGCCAACTTGATGTAAAAATTTGAATAAGTTATCTATATTATTTCAAAAATATGTAAGAGTAGAATATATGGAAAATTGGATTTAGTTTCTAAAATACTAGGTTTATTTAAAAAAAAAAATCTATTTGGTGAAAAATTTGAAATTTCAATGTAGTGGTACTTAAATTTCAGGGAAAAAATAAGAAGTAGGTGTGTGTCTAACCACCCTAACCATAGTAAAATGATTATATTTTTTTTATAAGATTTTAGATATAAGTAGAGGACTCATGCCCCAAGGTGATGCATATTTTTTTGTAATTTTTTCCAAGTAAATAATAAATTATGATTTTTCTATTACAACTTTTAAAAAATATAAAACTTGTATGTCTGACCACCTTAACTTGGTCAAAAATTCATGAAATTCAGTTTTTCTTTTTTTAATCCTATAGTATGCTAAGCATAGAATGTGACACATTTTTTGGATTCAAAAAATGTGATACCGTTTGAAAGCTATAGATGTTTTTCAATCAACCTATCAATCAGGACTTTAGTCATAATTTGAATAGAAAATGAATAATAATTACTTATTAAATTCAAAGTAAAGCATAATTTATATTGATGGAAAGTTGAGAATCTCCTTTAAAAACCCCTTTCGTTTCATCACTTTTGGGTAAAAAAAAGTCATCAGCCACATACCCATCATATCGCCACTTTTTAGACCATCATGATCCTGCACATACCCATCAAAGAGAACAAAAGGGGAATAGGGGTTCCACCTTTTGGAAGATGGAATTGGACCTATTGCACACTTTAGTTAATTAGGAAACTAGATCCCTCAACCAAGTGACTTGATTGAGGAATGGCAAGTGGATTCCTAGTGTAATTGGATGGGGGTTCACCATTAAACAATGATTTAAAAGAGGAAATTGAATGCACCTTATGCAAACCTCACTATATGACCTAGGAATTTGATGCATGAAACAAGATTTATAAAATGAAATCAAATAGTAAAGAATTTGGTGGAATGATGGAGTCAAAAAAGGTCTGCAACTTTGAAAATATGCTTTTATGAAATCATAGTAGCTAATGGATTCACCTCAAGTGCCTTGTACAAAAATGATCAAGCAACTCACCATAACATTTGGATATCATGAGGCATGTGTCATTGGTATTGGAGAAATTGATGTGGTTTTGGGTGTATAATGGTTACATTCTATAGGGGAGTATTCAAAGAATTACTAGACTATGGAGCTCAACTACAACAAATAACAAAAATTTTGTTCTTAGAGGGATATAAAATGGAATTTCACAAGTACTAAAAAAAGGATGAAGAAGATGTTTTAGAATATTCCAAGTTGCATGGACAACAAGCTATGTGATAATTCCCACACATATTTCCATAGGTAGGAAACAAACCCATCATGCTGATATTCAAAAAAAATTAGACAAGCATAGTGTGGTATTTAGTGATTTTCCTCTAGGACTACCACTAGATAAGGGTTTTGAACATGTAATTGAGTTGGAATTCGGTGCAAATTTTTTTTATAAAAACTCCAAAAATGAACCCATGAGGGTATAAAAAATAGATGGAGAAAGCCATACAAGATCTTCTTGATATGGGTTATATAATGCCTAGTTCCAATCTGTTTACATATTTTGTTGTCCTTGTTAAAAATAAATATGGTACCCCGTGAATGTGTATTGATTATAAAGCTCTAAATAAGAACATTAAGAAAAAATATCCTATCTCTAGGATAAATGAGTTGATAGGTGAGTTGCATGGATTTTTCTACTTCTTAAAAATTGATTTGAGATTAGCATACCACCAAATCCAAATGAGAGAAAAATATGTGAAAATATAACTTTTCAATGTCATTATTAAAACTTTGAGTTCTTGGTTATTTCCATTTGGATTTATGAATTATCTAGCATGACTTTCAGTCTTTCATGAACTAGGTAGTTGGAAAGAATTTAAGAAAATGTGTGTTAGTCTTCTTTGATGATATTTTAATTTATAGTAAAACATAGGAGAATAACATGAAACATTTGAATATATTTTTGGATATCCCAACATAGTAATATTTCCTTACTAAGTTTTCCAAATGCGGTTCCAATTTTTTTCTTATATTTGGGAAATGTCATAACTTTCGAGGGTGTACAAGTGGATCAACAAAAGATCCGAGCTATATATTGGTCACCGTCTACTACTTTGATACAATTGAGAGGTTTTTTGGGGCTATACAATTATTATAGAAGGTGTGTACAAGGTTTTTCTTAGTTGGATACCCCACATATATTTGACAAAGAAATGAATTTTTGAATGCTCTAAATCAGCCCAAGCAACTTTAAAAAAAAAGGAGGTAATGAGTTCATGCCTATTACTTGTAATTCATGATTTTTAATTACCATCTTTTGTTGAGTGTGATGCATTTGGGGAAGGTATTAGGGCTGTTCTAACTTAGACGGGATGTCCTATACAATTTGAGAGAAAGAAGTTGAAAAATATTGGAAAGAGGCTATTCTATTTATGATGAAGAAGTATTAGATTCCATGCATTCATTGGAGACATTTAGATAATATTTGGTTTGTTGAATATTTGTTACTAAAATTGATTATAATAGTTTGAGATTCCTTTTAACCCAAAAGGATTTAAAAGATCACCAAAAAATAGGGTAAGTAAGATACATGTGCATATTGTTTTGACATAGATTATATGAAGGGAAAGAAAAATGTTTTAGTTGACGCTCTCTCTAGAAAGCCTACTCTATGTTCTCTTTATTCTATCTCTACACACTGGAAAATTTCTATGACAATTGAGTATACTAAGAATGCATTTTGTACTAACATTCTTGATGAATTAGAGAAGGATGATAGGTTCAAAGTAGCAAATAAATTGATAGTATTCAATCATAGTGTTTATTTTTGTTGAATCAAAGATAAAGATAAAGATATTAGAAGCATTTCCTGATGCATAATTTGTAGGATATCTAATTTTATTCAAAACATGTAAAAAAATTAGAGAGATATTTGCATGGCCTTGTATCAAAGAGGATGTTCTTGTATATATTAGAGAATGTCTAGCATGCTGAAAAATAAGGGAGAGCAATAGTTTCTTGTAGAGTTACTACAACCACTTCCCCTTCCCAAAAAATGAGAAAGTATCTACATGGAATTCATTACAATTCTACCTAGGGTACATGGGAAAGAATACATTTATCTTGTAGTAGATATATAAGCTATATATGTACACTTCCTTGATATATATATTGAGTGCAAAGTACCTCAATTTGTTAATTTATTTTTCAAGAAAGTGTTTAGATTACATTGTTTTCCAAAAATATTTTTTAGTGATAGAGATAGTATATTTCTCAATAATTTTTGACAAGAGATATTTCATCTAACATGCACCAAGATTACTCCAAGCACTAGTTACCATCAAAAACTATATGGACACAAAAAATGAACAAGTGGGTGGAAGTATATTTGAGAAACTATGATTCTAACAAACAAAAAACTTAGATCAAATATCTTCATTTGGGATAATAATGGTACAACACAACTCATCACATGTCTATTGGTATGTCTCCATTCAAGGCATTATATGGTTATGATCATGCACTAAATTTTTGATTTGATAATTTTTGTATAGTTGAGTACTTGTAGCAAATGAATTGGTTAAACAAAGCCAAGATAGATTGAGATTGTTAAAATAAATCTTGTATCAAGGACATAATCAACAAAAGGTTTATGTAGATAGGAATAATATAGAGATAAATTTTGAAGTGGGAGACATGATGTACTTAAGATTGCAACCAAATAAGAAATATCTATCAAGAGGAGTGGTAAAGGAAATATCAAGCCTAAAATCTATGGACCTTACAAAGTTATCAGGAAAGTAGGTGAAGTAGCATATGAGTTAGAACTTTGTGAAGGTTACAAAATTCATAATATTTTTCATGTCTCTTGTTTGAAGAAAGCAATGGGTTTGCACATTGTGCCTTCCATTAATTTTCCACCTTTGGATTATGAGGGAAGAATAATCTTAATTATAGAAGTTATGCTTTATACTAGGGTGAATAAATTGAGGAATCAAAGCATAACAAGGTATCTAATCAATAGAGGGGTCTACCTATTAAGCGTTTGATACTAGGGTGAATGAATTGAGGAATATAATCATAACAAGGTATCTAATCCATAGAGGGATCTACCTATTGAGGATGCTTGATGGGAAGGGGTTAAAATTTATAAGCACCTAAATTTTAATTACTTGAGAATAAGCAATTTGGAAGGGGGGAATTGTCATATGCCTTTTCAAAATTATTTAATGCAATAAATTCTTAGCCCAATTCAAATATTTCTTAGACTAAGGTAAATTAAAAGAGAAATGATAATTTTAATATATATTCATGTACACAATAGAATTTAATATAATTTTAAATCCATTTTAGAACATTTCAATATTAAAATTACATATTTTGCAACTCCAAATGAGGCTTTAGTTTCCTTAGAATACTCATTTGGTGGCCAGGTGCTAAAAATAGTGGATTTCATGATGGTTATCATAGTGGTATGTGAATTCATTAATTAGGCATGACTTGGTAGGAATTTGTGGGTTTGTCATTATGAAGGGAATTGAAATAATAGTTTTTAATTATTTTCCCTCCAAGATGGCCATTGGTTTTGCTGGACCAAGTTGGGTATAATAAATCATTTCATTTTTCATTTGGGTTTCATCAGATCATTTTATAGAACACTTCCTTGTATGAATCTTTTACTTTACAATTTCCTTCTTGGATGAAATCCAAATGAAGGTTGGAGTTGTGGATGAAAATAAATTAGCTTCTTGGAGGTAATTTCACTCAAGAGTTACATGGGAGCTTAAGGATTTGTAGATAGTTTAGTATTTTGTGTATTGTTTTTGTTTGTAAGTTGTAGGTGAAATGGGTGTGTTGAGTTTATTGGTGAAATTTCTATGGATTGTAGTCCAAGTTTTGGTGTGGATTTTTGGATGTTCTTCATAATTAGTTTTTTATTGTAGTGTATTAGATTTCTATTATCTCATGGTCATTTAGATAAACCTAGGAGTTGAGGAATCAAATTCTTGAATTAGGTAATGATCAATGTTTGTAGTGTGTGTGAGTCAAGTGTTTGTTTGTTTTGAATAATTTTCAATTTTGTTCTTGCTATATGTGATAGATATTTTCTTGTAATAACAAAATTTGTATTTAAGAAAATTCATATTTTATTAATTAGGAGTTGCTAGAGTTTTAATGCTAAGTTTGGGTAAATTTAGGTTCATTTTTTATGAAGAAATTGCTCAATATTGTGGGTATTTTAATATTTCTTTGTTTTGTTGAATAGGGTTTGAAAAATAAATTTTTTTGTTTATATTTTATATTCTTTTTTATGTTAGAGGAAAAATTTAAAATTATTTAATTTGGGATATTAAAAATGCTTAAAATTTTGACCATTAAATTTACTTGGATTCGTTTTGTTGCTTTTAACATTTTACCTTTTAGGCATTTTTAAAAATATAAATCATTAATTGAAACATTGAGAAATTTGAATGAGCTATCTTAAAATAAAATCAATAACCTCATTACAATCATGTATTCCCATTATATTTTATGAAATAGATGTAATCGATGACATTTTTTCCATAATAATTGAGCCTTGATGAATTTTTTTGGAATACAACAAAGTATCGAGTGAACTAAAAGTGCTCTATAGATACTATATCAACTTGTAACCCTCTTTCCTATGACTTCTTACCTTTACATAGATCTTATCATCATGATGTTAGATGCAACCTAACTTAACAATCACAAAAGTCATAATCTCGACTTTACTTGGTAAGCTTGTCAACTATGTCTTAATTAAAGATTTATCTATCTTTTTAATTTTCTGAATTCATACATGTAAAAAAAATTAAAAAATGACCACATATTCACATCAAATAATTAACCTTATTTCTTTTTCAATAATATTTTTCATTACAAATCAATATACAATTATATTATAATATAAAATATTTTTAACATATTTTATTTTTATAATCTTCTATGAATACAAAGTTCACTTAAAACATATAACAATCAACGGTTATATTTAGAAGAAATACGACCAACATTTTTCACAGGAAAACTATAGTATTCTTTCAAAATCAAGGCTTTGAGATGTTAACATAA
>VDFB02131885.1:0-10509 GCA_007258455.2 Sequoia sempervirens | reverse complement strand
AAACCGTTCCAACAGTAAACAGAGGGTCCCTAATGGGGCGATAGTGTGGGACTAGGGTCACAACAGTCCACACCAAAAAGTGCCCAGAAATCATGAATATCAACACCAAAATGCAACTCAAACTTCACTAATTCGATACCGAGTCTCCACAGGCCAAAAAAAAGCAACCCACATCAAAAATACTCGAAAATCTTCATCCTTTATGACTGTAACCTGCAACTTGTTGGATATTCCATCATTTACTCCACGTAGATAGTTTGTTTTATTTGTTTGTGTCATCTTGTAAACATATATTGTTTGTTAGAACAACTAAGGATATTGGTTATTATTTGTTAAACCCGTGAGTGCTATTTTAGAGCACACGGCTGCCTATATTTCTCCTATATATTTGTAGACTCTATTGGAGAATAGTGAATTGAATAATATTATTGATTATATTCTCTGATATAGTATCAGAGCAAAGACCATTTTTGTGCCTATTCATGTGCCTATTCCTCAATGATAATGAGCTGGTCATTTTATCATTAGAGTGATAATGCACCAATCTTCACGTGGCACAGATTGTGGCATTTTGAGGGACTGGTATCCATTATTTGTGATAGACTATGGAGTCAACGTGTCTTCCACATTGACTAGTATCCAAGAATCTTGTATTACGTTATTGATGATCTGCTTGCTTTGGCATCTGCAAATGCTTTGAAGGCTCGAATACCCGTGTTGACTAGTGAGATCGTGTTGTAGTCCGGATTGCCAGATCATTGCAGACTTCCTCTTTTCCTTGCTCGTCTCTTTAATATTGTTGTTAGAGGTCGTATCTTAGTTTGTTCATTGTCATGTTTTGGAGATCTATAGCGGCAGTAATTTGTGGCTACTATTACTTCTTGGGCCCACGTTCAGTTTTTGAACGATTGGCTAGGAACGATGGACAATCACTAAAATGGTTGTCGTTCTTCATGTGGAAGGCAGTTTTGTTTGTGGGGTTTAATATTCCTGTTGCAGAACTGGCAATGGTCCTTTCAGATGATCCGCTCTTTGGCGAGGATTTGCTCAGCAATTATTTGCTTGATCGGGCATTGTGATTGCAGATCAAGCCTTGTGATTGGCTTGTGCTCGTAATCCAAGAAGAATACATTGCAATGATTTTTCATCTAGCTTCTTCCTTTTTTGTTTAGGAATATGCATATAGGCAGTGCATCCAAAAACACGAAGATGAGAGATAGAAGGCTTTACCCCTATCCATGCTTCTTTTGGTGCGATGCCATCAAGAGCTTTGGTAGGTGCACGACTCAGAAGATAAACTGTAGTGTGAACAGCTTCAGCCCAATATGCATGCTCTAGTTGAGAATCTTTCAACATACTTCAGACCATCTCCACGATGATGCGATTTCTTCATTCAGCAACTCCATTTTGCTGAGGTGTGTAAGCTGCAATCAATTGATGCTTAATTCTGTTTTCCTTTAGATACATGGAAAATTCTTCACTGGTGTATTATTCTGCCTTCCAGATTCCCAGCTACTGTGTGGGAATAATTATGCTGCCTGGAAAACGAAACTCAAAACTCAGCTTGAGTTTGAGGAAGTTTGGGATGTGGTCAATGGAACCACAACACGCCATGTTTCAAATGCTAGTTTGAGCGGCAGCAACGATCGTCACGTAAAGGGAATTGATCATTTTGTTTAGTGCGGGGTTCGATGATGGGGTTCGTAGCTCCTTTATCCCCGCGAACTCATCCACGTAATTTCAAAGACGCATGGACAAGCCTTCAAGACGGCGATGAGGGGGCAGCGGCAGCAATCTTAATCTCCCATCCTAAATTTGCAGTCGGGCCATGGGTTCGAAGATGAAGAATACCGGAGATCCAGAATCCTTTTCTCAAAAAGGATTGTTGAGTTGAGAGCTTCCTTACAAGCCTTGGGTGAAACAGTTGATGATGATATTCTGGTGCCTATTGTTCTATGGGCACTACCTTCCAGATATAAAGTCTTTGTGACAACTTTGAATGTCACTGAGATGACACCCACTTTCGAAAAGCTGGTGAATCTGTTGCAAAAAGAAGAGTCTCTAAGGCAAGATCATGATGTGGAGGATCATGCCATGACTACATGTCATAAAGGAAAAAAGCCTATGAAGCAGTTCAATGGCCCTCCCAAATCTGGTAATTCATCCATACCACAAAAGAAGTGTTCAACCTGTGACAGAGTTGGACATGATGTGAAAAATTGTTGGTATAACTCCTTCAACAAAGGACCATCCAACAAACCACCTCCAAAGAAGTCATTTCAAAGTGACAAACCACGATGGCAGCAGAAGGACAAGCAAAAACAACAAAGCAATGTTGTTGAAGCAAAAGATTCTCCAGATGAGGAATACATGCTTTCAGCCCACACTTCAGAAGATGGTTCGCAATGTACCTCAATATGGTATGTAGACTCTGGTGCTACAAAGCACATGACTGGACAAAAGGAGTGGTTTCTCATATTGAAACCCCATCATGGTATAGTCACTCTTGGAGATGATACCACCCATGAAATCAAAGGTATTGGTGAAATCTCTTTAAAGTTTGGCATCAATCGTTGTAGGCTTACTAATGTCTTGTACGTGCCAGGACTTACCAAAAATCTCCTTTTTGTTAATCAATTTCTTGACCACAACCTTAGGATTGAGTTTGATAGCAATCAAGATAAAAAGATCTATCTTATCAAAGATAAGTCACAAAATGCAAAAATTGTTGCTAGTGCTACTGAGATTGGTAGAATGTTTAGGCTTGATACAGTTGCTAATCATCAGGCCTTAGTGACTAAGGACAGTGATCTTGCTATGCTTTGGCATCGTAGATTTGGTCATTTGAGCAATAGTTACTTGCTAAAACTTAGTCAAAAACACATGGTCAAAGGGCTTCCATCACTTGAGAAGTCAAATGTTGTTTGTTCTAGCTGTCTTGCTGGAAAACAACACAGAGCACCCTTTTATCCCAGTGAGCATCGTGCCAGCCAACCTTTACAGCTGGTGCATACTGATCTGTGCAGCCCTATGACACCTTCTAATAAAGGATACAAGTACTTTCAGCTTTTTGTTGATGATCATACAAGAAAAATGTGGGTATATTGTTTGTAGCATAAAGATGAAGCTCTTTCCTATTTCAAAGAGTTTCGCACTCAGGTAGAGAAAGATACGAATCACTGTACTCATGCCCTCCGCTCAGATCGAGGGCGGGAATACACCAGTGAAGAATTCTCCACGTATCTAAAGGAAAATGGAATTAAGCGTCAATTGACTGCAGCTTACACACCTCGGCAAAATGGAGTTGCTAAACGAAGAAATCGCATCATCGTGGAGATGGTCCGAAGTATGCTGAAAGATTCTCAACTAGAGCATGCATATTGGGCTGAAGTTGTTCACACTGTAGTTTAGCTTTTGAATCGTGCACCTACCAAAGCTCTTGATGGCATCACACCAAAAGAAGCATGGACAGGGGTAAAGCCTTCTCTCATCTTCGTGTTTTTGGACGCACTGCCTATATGCATATTCCTAAACAAAAAAGGAAGAAGCTAGATGAAAAATCATTGCAATGTATTCTTCTTGGATATAGTATTGAATCTAAGGCATATCGCCTTATGGATCCTAATACAAAGAAGATATACATTAGTAGGGATGTAATTTTTGATGAGAAGAATGATGTAAGTTCTCCTCCCACATCCACACCTACTTCAAATAGTGCTCCTATTTTCAACATGGATGGGAAAAATAATGGGAACGTTGATAGTCAATCAACACCCACAAATATCAAAAGACCTAAGTGGTATACTAGTACCATTCGTGATGCTAAGCTAGATGGAGTTCCAAACCAAACACATCCACTTTAGGACCGAGGACTCACAGCATGGCTCACAATGAGGTAAATCTAGCCTTGATGACTTCAATTGTTGAAAATTTTGAACCATCTACTGTTCAGGAAGCACTAGAGTCAAAGCCTTGGAAAGAGGCTATGGATGCAGAGTATCATTCTCTGATGAAGAACAACACATGGGAGCTTGTTGATCTACCACCTGGTAAGAAAGCAATTGGTTGTAAATGGATTTTTAAAACTAAGTATAAAGCAAGTGGTAGTATAGATAAACATAGGGCTAGAATTGTAGCCAAGGGTTATACCCAAAAAGAAGGAATAGACTATGAGGAAACATTTGCTCCCATTGCAAAGATAAAAACCATTAGAATGATATTTGCTTTAGCTGCTCAATTTGGATGGAAATTGTATCAAATGGATGTAAAAAGTGCCTTTCTTAATGGGGACCTTAAGGAAGAGGTCTATATGACCCAACCAAAGCGATATGTTGCACTTGGTAAAGAGGAAAAGGTATGCAAACTTGTCAAGTCCCTATATGGTCTCAAACAAGCTCCAAGAGCTTGGTATATTAAAATTGATGAACACTTGCTAAAACATGGTTTTAGTAGGCATCCATATGATCCAAATCTCTACCTCAAGGATCAAGGGGGGGATATTGTGATCGTTATTGTATATGTTGATGACTTAGTTATCACAGGCAGCTCAGAAGCAATGATTGAGACAACCAAGAATGATCTCAAGAAGACCTTTGATATGACAGATCTCGAGCTGCTCACTATTGCATCGGTTTAGATGTATGGCAAACAAATCACCATATCTTTGTATCTCAAAGAAAATATTCCAAGACATTGCTTGAGAAATTCAAAATGATGGAGTCCAAACCCATGCCTACACCTATGGAATCAGGTTTGCAGTTATCCACATCTGATATATCTCCTCAGGTGAATGCAACTCTCTATCGTCAAATGATTAGAGGTTTGATTTATCTGACATATATTAGATCAGCTATCAGTTTTTTTGTTAATTATCTTTCACGGTTCATGCAAGAACCAAAGAAATGTCATTGGCTAGCAGCAAAGAGGGTCTTAAGGTATCTACGTGGTATAATGGATCATGGTTTGGAATATAAAAAGAATGATCAATTCTTCTTAACTGGGTACACAGATGCAGATTATGCAAGTTCTATTGATGATAGAAAGTCCACTTCTAGATTTGTTTTCTTCCTTGGATCAAGCCCTATTTCTTGGGGAAGTAAGAAGCAGGCCACAGTTGCTCGTTCTTCAACAGAGGCAGAATATCGTGCAGCAAGTGCAGCTATTTGTGAAGCAGTTTCGCTACGTCGCATACTAGAAGGATTGGGTGTACCTCAAAGTCAACCTACAATCCTCTATTGCGATAATCAAAGTGTTCTCAAGCTTGTTTGTAATCTAGTGTTTCTTGAACGGACCAAGCATATTGAAGTTGATTGTCACTTCATACGTGAACATGTTCAACAAAACAACATTCAGCTCCAATTCTGCTCTACACAGGAACAACGTGCTACTATCTTCACCAAGCCTCTTGCACGTGTGAAGTTTGAAACTTTTCAAGATTCTCTTATTAGTGCTTTAAAGAAATGATGTAATAAGGGGGGAATGTTGGATATTCCATCATTTACTCTATGTAGATAGTTTGTTTTATTTGTTTGCTTCATCTTGTAAACGTATGTTGTTTGTTAGAACAACTTAGGATATTGGTTATTATTTGTTAAACCCGTGAGTACTATTTTAGAGCACACGGCTGCTTATATTTCTCCTATATATTTGTAGACTCTACTGGAGAATAGTGAGTTGAATAATATTATTGATTATATTCTCTGATACAACTTTGAAGCTCTAATGGTGATCTCTAAATGAAACCACCCCTCTACCAGCTAGGGCAGGTCTTGCACTGCTGAAACCAGCCTTAGTTATCAAGGGTTTTCGTCCTCAACTCCGTTTTTCTGACCTCTTGGCGAAAAACCAGCAGCATCTTAATAAGCAACCAAAACATCCATGAGCAAATGAAGTTTCCAAGAGACTTTTAAAAGTCCCATATTCAAATTAGGGCGACCAAACCTCAACCTTAAAACCAATGCCAATTTTTTACATTTTCTTTTGATTTTAATTTGATTTCAATTCAAACTTTAGCTTTTATTTTAATTTTTGCCTCATACTTTGCCTTGGGCACCCATCTCTTATTTAGCCTTCAAAAGCGTTTTTTATGCTCTTTAAAACAACTTTAAGTTATTGTCGTAGGCGCCATAGTACTTTTACATGTCCCCTTCACCCTCAATTTTAAAATATAAAGTTACTTTATAATAATCCAATTTCGAAGGGGAAGTCAAATATTAAAATGCTTCAACCTTAGAAATTGATGCCTCAACTGAAAATGCTGCTGAGAGGTAACCCTGATCAGGTCCAACTTACCCTAAATGATTTACTATTTTTAGAAAGTACTAAAAATAGTCAGTAGCGCCAAAAACTCGAGCCGGAGAGAAACTGAGATGCTCAAAAGGGCTCACCGTGGATTGAAGCATAGTACCAGACCCCCTGCTAAAAATAACACTTACTAAAAATAGTAAGTGTATCAGAATGAGACCAATCCAAAAGAGGACATCGGAAATGGGGACATTACAGCTGGTCGTACCTTTTTGAGGGTTTAGTACTTTGGATTTGGTGACTGAAAATCTGCCCTTTGACCTTGCTATTTTGGTTGTGGGAGGGGCCTAGTCTTGACCTTTGCATTGCAAGCATTTTGGAAGAGTTTCATGGAGATTTGGTGAAGTTGTGTCCATTGGGGAGTTGCTAGTTGGCCTTCTAGTCTGCTGTTCATTCCATATTAGACCTGAGAAATCCATATCAGACCTGTAACAGCAGCATATCAGGCCTTCTACAGTCCTTTGGGGGTCTTTTTTTGAGGGATCATTGTTATATTTTGCTGGGGAGTACTTATATTCTTGTTGGGGTATCATTTTGGGGAGTTGTGCTTCTAGTTATCATCATTTTCATAGTGTAACAGCAGCTTATGATATTCTAGAACATTTTATATTGCGCTCCTTTGTAACACTTTTGGTAGTACCATTGGTGATTTTACTCTTGTACTTATTTGCTACTTACCCCACTAAATAAGTGGTGCTCTCGCTGAATAAGCGGTTGAGCTTTCTTTACTTTCTTATAATGCCTATTGAAAAAGCGGATGACTCTCCTTTACTTTTCATGTTATACCCGTTAAATAAGCAGAGGATCTTGCTTTGGCTTGGTTGGCTTGTCGCCAAGTGCTTTCTTGCTTTGTTGTAATTCCTGCTAAATAAGCAGATGGTTTCATTTCATGCACTTGGATTTACATACTCACCCCACTAAAGAAGTGGTTTCACTTAGAGGCTCAATATAGTAAGCCTTACCACACCGTATGCTCTCACCTTGCCCACATCAAGATTTGGTTGATCAGAAAATGGAAGGTATTTGCTTTCAGTTGGTTTTGGATTATAACTCACCCCACTGAATAAGTGGATGAATTTCAATTAATGCAATGTTCACCTTACCACAGTATGCTCTCACCTTGTCCACATCGGGATTTGGGTGATCAGAAAGTGGAAAGTTGTTTTACTCAAATGTTTATCATTATTATTTGGCTAACGCTAACAGGTGCCAATTTGAAATAAAAATAAGGGTGAGTTATTACATAGATTGTTGTTAGCAATACCCTTTTTGAAACCCTATTGTTGTAGATACTTGTCCAATCTTAAGTACCAAGCCCTGGGGGCTTATTTCAGCCCATAAAGTTCCTTCTTTAGCCTACATACATAGTCCTCATTCTCTAATAGGAGAAACCCTTTTGGCGTTCAATATACACTTCTTCCACCAGATTTCCATTAAGAAAAGCTGACTTGACATTCATTTGATAGACTTTGAAATTCTTGAAACAAGTGAATGCTAAGAACATCCCTATAGCCTCCATACGAGCAACAGGGGCAAAAGTTTCTTCGAAAACAATTCCAACAACTTGAGTGTATCCCTTGCATACTAATCTTGCCTTGTTTCTCACAACTTTGCCATCCTCATTCAACTTGTTCCTAAATACTCAGTGCCAATCACATTTTTATCCTTAGGTCTTGGGACAAGTTCCCAAGTTTCATTCTTCTCGATTTGATCCAACTCTTCTTCCATAGCCTTTATCCAATGCTTGTCTTCACTTGCTTCTATAAAATTCTTCAGTTCCATTTTAGAGAGTAAACACAAGTTTGCATGTTCGTATGAACTAACCACTCTCCTCCTTGCTTGAATTTTTGTATCTCTATCACCAATGATCAATTTTTTTGGATGATTCTTTTGAACAAATCTGGATGGAGTCTTGGGTGGTGCTCTTGATAGAGTTTTTGGATTTCTTTGTTCAACTTCTCCATTTTCAACTTCTTCCTCTACTTCTTCTTCTTTGATACCATCTTTTTGATGATCAACTTCTTGTACAATTTCCTTTTGATGCCTTTCTTCATCAACTCTCACATTTGCACTTTCAACAATTTTGTGCAATCTTTTGTTATATAGGCTTTGCTTCTTGTGGAATATCGAAGGAAAATACCTTCATCACACCTAGAATCAAACTTTCCCAAGTCTTCGTCATCTCGCCTAATATAGCATTTGCTTTTGAACACTTTAAAATACTTCACTGATGCAGGCCTTCCCTTCCAAAGTTTGTATGGTGTTTTGTTATTGTTCACCCTGATTTGTGCTCGGTTTAGAACGTAGACCATCGTATGCACCACTTCTTTCTAGAAGGTGTCAATAAGCTTAGACTCATTCAACATTGCTCTTGCCATTCCTTGAACTGTCCTATTTTTTCTCTCAACAACTCCATTTTGTTGTAGAGTTCTTGCAGCTGAATATTGTCTTCTTATTTTGTGTTGTTCACAAAATTCTTCAAACTCATTTGAGGTGAATTCTCCTCTATCAGATCTTAGGCATTTGATTCTCAAACCTATTTCATTCTCTACTAAAGCTTTAAATGTCTTAAACTTCTCAAGGGCTTCCAATTTTTCATTTAGGAAAGTAATCCAAGTCATGCTAGAATAATCATCTATTAATAACATGAAGTAGCTCTCACCTTGTAAGTTTTTTGTCCTTGTTGGCCCACATAAGTCAGTATGTATGAGTTCCAAAGCCTTTGATGTAGAGTACTCCTTTGACTTGAAACTCAACCTTGTTAATTCCTCACACTTAGAAGATTGTGCTTCAATCCTTCGACATAATACATTTTTGGCCTTTGTCTTTCCATTGTCAAACTAAGAGTACCCTTTCTTGTGATCCTTGCTGCAGCATTGTCTCCAAACTTTACAGTGCCTCCATTTATTTCCTTTAAAGTGAGGAGCTTGTTTTTATCCCCTGTCAAGTGTCTTGAGCAACCACTGTCAATGTACCACTGGTTTTCTTCATTTTACACATGGAGGGCTGCTCGCACTAGCATGGATTTTTCTTTCATTTCAAGCTCCTTCTTCTTCTTCCAAACTTTTGTAGATTCCTCTTTTGATTTCTCAAGAACATCCTCCTTTTGTTTTGGAGGTTCAGCAAAGTCACTTCTACAAGAGCGCACTGTATGACCAAAATTCTTGCATTTGTAGCACATGATGTTATAGTCCATTAGAGGAGCAAATGGATTATAGTTTCTCTATTTTAGTTTTTGTTATCTCTCTAAATAATTGTTCTCTCTTTTGTCTCTCTTTTTTTCATCTCCATTAATTTTTTGGTTCCCTTATCTTCTTTTATTATCTTATTGTGTTCTTTTTCATCCTAATCTCCTTTCTCTAACCTCGTGCAAACTATCCCTGTCCCTCCTCTTTAAATTCTATCTTGGTCTGCAATCAACCATTTTTCTCTATAAATTCGTCCATTTTCAGTAAAGTTCTTTATGAGGCAAATTTTTTTTGCTCAGACAAACCATACAGCCTCTTGAACGGTACAATCATCATATTTTATTTTTTCACAAAAAAATATTTCTAAAAATATTTTTTGTGATTTATTTTAAAAATTATGGGGCAAAATTTCATATTGTCTCCGGCAAATATTTTTGAGCATAATTTAATTATTTGGAGTAAATTCTCTGTTGTTGGTACTAGAGCTTATTTCGCAGAATATTTTGCACATCACATCTTGTCGCTGTGAAATCCTTGGTTAGCAGGTCACATTGTGATACCTTTCCATCGACAGATCTGTATCGATGGGTACAGGCTCATTTATTCCTGTCAGGCGGTACGAAAGAATATCGACATATTCCTTATATGTCTTCGCAGATGGTACGCCAGTTGTTGTCAACTGTATTTATTCGCAGTTTTGATTTGCCATTCTTTGTTGGCGTACTTCGTGATCACGTCACCTGGTATGCGGTTTGAAGCCTTTGCTTATTTATAAACCGTTGGTTCAAAGCCTTTGTTAATATATTAAATTCCTTTTTCATAAAGTTTGGCCAATGGTATTTGGCAAAGTTTGTTTTAAATATTAAAACTTTATTGTAAAGTGTGGAAGGGCCAACCATTTGAAGTTTTGGTTTATTAAAACTTTCTATTAGCCTTTTTAAAATGTCTACCACTTTTTTGCTCCAAATTAGCCTTTAGGAGCCGAAAATTTTTGCCCCTCATTAGCCTTAAGGTGTTG
>VDFB02131884.1:0-49841 GCA_007258455.2 Sequoia sempervirens | reverse complement strand
AATCAAAGCATCCTCATCAAATTTATTACTTACTACATTAGCCTCTTTGCTTCCTTCCTTTTTGTCTCCATCTTTATTTTTTTGAGACCAGCAATCTTTCTTCAAATGACCCGGCTTACCACAGTACCAGCAATCCCTCTTGTCTCTAGATTGGGACTTTTTATCCTTTGATTCTCCTCATGAATTCCCATGATTTGCACTGTTTCCTCTCTCCTTTGTTTCCTCGCTCTCGCTCGTGATTCAAAACACATCAGCCTAATGTGGATGTTCCACCATTTTTTCCTACAAATTTCCTCAGCCAAAATAACACCTCAACAACATCATCAAACTTCCAATGTATTCGAACCAGAAACAAAATTGCTAATGCCTCCATTACCAAGCTATTCCATCTTTCATCCAAAGAACATAGAATCCAAAGAGCCCTAACTTCTTCATCAAAGTTTACTTTTATGTACTGCACTGGATCAGGATCAGATTAAACTCATTTAAATGATCAAGAATTCAACCCACCTCTACCATTTTCATATTAAATAACAAGCTTCATAAGAAATACCTTATTTGAAGCATAAGGCTTTTCATATAACTTTGCTGTGGTTTCCATCAACTCTTGAGTTGTCTTTGCTGCTGTAATATTGAATGCCACTAATTGTGCCAAGCATAAACGAATACTGTCAAGAGCCTTCCTATCCAAGATCTCCCAATCCTCATCAGACATTGTTGTGGGTTTCTTGGTTTCTCCAATGGCCTACAACTTTCTTCGATAGAGATAGTCCTCCATCTCGTGATCTTCCATAACCGGGAGTATAGTTCTACCCACAAACTTCTCTAACCTTTCTACCTTGTCTCACATTGCTCTCACTCAACCTTGAGACTCTATCACCTCTAACCGCATCTTCCTACAGACGATAATCAAAACACACAACCCACTCGATACCACTTGTTAGGTTAGAGATGGTAGATATCTAACAATTAAATGCAAATTTAATTAATAAACAAAGAAACTAAAACACACACAGAATAAATCATAACACAGATAATTTAACGTGGTTCACCCAATCCGGGCTACATCCACCAAACCGCAGCCATCCAATACTTTTATTATCTAGTGTAAAACCTATTACAATCTTGCGAATAATCGTGTTTTTCATCATACTATAATACCCATCCGAACCCATTTTTAACAAGCTTAGAAGCTTCCAAATTTTTGGGTTCTACAAAATCGGATTTTTCTTTTTTACATTGATTTTTTCCCTTTTTCGATGACATAAAAATTATTAGGGAGGAATTTATTTTGGCTGCCACCCCTCAACTCCTCACTCTCTGCCTAGCCCTAGACTCCTAAGTAAGGATATATGTCAGTGTAAGTATACCATGGTTATACAAGATAGCATGATCAACACACATACCAACAACAAAATTAGTACCAAGGAACACTTCAAAGTCGATATCAAGGTAGACAACAAGGACCCAACCTACCTTATGCACAACAAGGACCCAACATGTCTTATACACAACACAATCCTCAAGGTCCCATGAATACACAATATCTAGTTTACAACCAAAAAAACATCATGGGACCAAAAATCTATAACAACCAAAATCCTTAAGTAAGCACACTAAACAATGACATAAATGTGCAACTACAAACACTCAATCAGAGGATATCAGATATACAAATTGGAAAGCCTAAAAAGAGCTACACTCTACAAGACATTTGTTCATATGGACATTTGATCAAAATATATCCATGGTACCTTTCACCAAAGGATTCAAAATACTGAAATTTGAAAAGTATAGGGGGAAAGGAGATCCAATTGAGCATGTATGTGATTTTTTAGTATCTTGCATGAAACTACAACGAAATGACACCTACTTGATGAAACTTTTGCCATGGAGTCTTAGTGGGCCCACCATAGATTGTTCTTGCATTTACCACCATGTATCAAAACATTTGATGAATTGTCAGATAAATTTGTCAACCACTTAGAACATGACATTATGATCATCGACCTCTATAAAGTCAAACAAAGTCAAGGTGAATCATTTGCATTGTACCTACAAAGATGGAGGAACAAAGTGAGAAAAATCAAGTGGCCCTTTCTAGAAAAACAACTTGTCGATGTCTTTATCTCCAACATACATGCAGATATCAATTACAACCTCACAGTACTATGCCCAAGCAATTTCAAAGAAACTATTGAAAAATGTATACTTATTGAAAGATCCCTTGTTGCAAGAGGAACAATCAAACTTTACAACCCAAAAGATCAAACTTCTACTTCAAATGACAAACCCAAGATATGGACAAAAACCAAGAACGTAACCAATGATGGAGTAGTTGACGCTAAGGTTGTATGCAATGTGCAAACTCCCAATATGCCACAAAATTAGGTCCAAACAGGACAAAAAGGTTATCAATAGAACAACCAACCCAATTATCAATAGAACAACCAACTCAATTATCCACAAAACAATCAACCAAACAACAAACAATAAAATCAAGGACATGATAACAAAAGGAGACCACCAAGACAATATGACCAAACACGGCTGAAATTTCTACTCCCTTTGGGAGAAAACCTTGAGGTTATTACACAATAAACTAGTCCAAAAGAACCTCATCATGCTAAATGATAGAGAAAATAATGAGGAGCCCAACTTCAAACTCCCTTGGTATAACGAGAATGGCAGATATGAATTTCACAAAATCAAAGGGTATAACACCAATAATTGCATGAGACTTAAAAAACATCACACAAGACTTAATCAAAAAGGGAGAAGTGGACATTGAACCTCGTCCCAAAAATAAAGACCTAAAGATTTACAAGGATCCAATTCCTGACCATTATAGGGGAACAACAAAGGAAAAGAACAATATTACTGTAAGACCGCCTTCTCTTATGGTGAGAATACCATTCTAGGATGTATCTGGGATGAAGGGGTTATGACCAAGGACCTGGATGCTATTAAGGAAAGGTTCCATCAATTCTATAAAAAGCTTTTCACTGCAGAATGCTTGGGACAACAAGGGGAGGAAGCAAGGGACTTGTGTAAAAAAATTATCCCAAAGAAGATCTCTAAGGAAGAATACTCCAAATTAAACCAGCAGATAACAAAAGAAGAAATCAAAAATGCAATCCTATCAATGAGTAATGATAAGTCACCTGGTGTAGATGGCTTGAATGTAGAGTTCTACAAAAAAAACATTGATTGGATAAGTGATGACCTCCTCCAAGTCTACTCTGAGGCCATTGAGAAAGGCTCACTTGGCAAAGATATAAACCATGGTATAATAAAGCTGCTTCCTAAAGAAGGTGACAGGTCTCTCCTTAAAAAACTGGAGACCCATAACCCTGCTCAATGTCTCCTATAAAGTGCTAGCTAAGACAATTGCTAGGAGGCTAACTGACATCCTCCCAAGGATAATCAACAATACCCAAACTGGCTTTATTAAAGGCAGGTATATATTGGAAAACCTGATTACTAGCTGGGAAGCCATGGAATGGAGTAGAAACACCAATCAGGAAGTGGGGATGTTGCTATTGGACTTTGAAAAAGCATACGATAGGATTGAATGGCCATTCATAATGATGGTACTAGAGGCTTTTGGTTTCCCTCTAATCTTCTATCAAATAATTAAACACTCCACGAATGAAGCCACAACACAGGCTGAGGTGGAATGGGGAAACTAATAGAGGAGTTTCAGCCACAGAGGTCTATAAGGAAAGGCTACCCCCTGGCTCCCTCTCTATCTTTTATTACAGCTGGTGCCCTCCATTAAATTTTAAGGGACCAATCTATAATCCCAAAAGTCCAAGGGCTCATTTTTCCAAACAAAGAAGTGCTTGTGAACATACAATTCACTGATGATACAACTTTATTTGTAAAGCTAGAACAAGAAAAAAAATTGAACTTAATGGAAAAATGGAGCTCTTCAATCAAGTCGTTGGAGCAAAAATGTCAAAAAGAAAATCAATCATGTTATCATGGAACAACAACCAGCTTGATTGACTTAAAGAATATGAATTCCAATGGGGAGGGCCTAAAAAAATGGCGAGATACCTAGGCATTCCGTTTGCAATTGAGCCCAACCTAAAGGAGATGTGGGAGTAGATGAAAGGAAAAATAATCAAGAAGCTAGAAGCTTGGAAGCAAAAGTAGCTATCCATAGCTAGGAGAGCTCAAATTTTCCAAAAAGTGTTGGCCTCATACAATATCTACTATGCCTCAGTGTGGCTATTTAATAGCTACCAAATTGAGAAATCTAAAAAAGGATAAAATAGTTTCTCTAGTCAAATGGAAAAGGCAATAAAAAGAGACATGCAATCAAATGGGAAACTTGTTGCATTGAGAGACAGATGGGAGGCTTAGGCCTAAAAGATCTGAAGAAACAAGGTATAACCCTTGTAGTGAAATGGATCTATAGAAGGCTAAAAGGAAGAGAGCCATGGAAAATCTTGGTTAGGAACAATATTAAAAATGTAGTCCCCAAAAAATCCAAAGCCTCGAAGAATCTACCCATGTGTGATCTTTTGTTTGGCCAATTCCCCGTATCACCTACAAGGTCCAACATCTTCAAGAGCCTGTGAAAGTCTTGGGAAATGAGCAAAAAGGCCATTCTGATTCAATTCCTAGTGGATAAGGATCTAGACAATATCCTTCCCTTGAGATCTATCTTTTAAAACACCTTTCATAATAACAAGCTCCTAGCGCTCCTCCAAGGGTGTTCTGCTAAGGAGTGGAACATGAAGGGTATCTCCATCTTTAAGGATATAGTCTACAATGGCCAACTGTTGAGTAGGGAAGAGATCTGTTTAAAATTTGATATACCCTTTAAAACTCAAAAAATAACTTATGAAAGATTAAAGCAAATAAAGAAAATAATACTGAATCATAAAAGACAAATCCAAAACAATAATCAGAAACTTGATTGGATAAGTAATGAGAATATAATAAAAATCAAAGCCAAAGGAATCTACAAGCTTGTGGCACCGCCCCTCCCCCACCTTAATTTTGTGGAACAACTAAATTGTTGTTGGAATTTTAATCTTAATCAAAATGATTGGAACAGGGTCTTCTCATAGATATGGTGTACTATACTGGAACCCAACAAATCAATTTTTAAATGGATGTTCATCCTACAAAAACTGCCTAACTTTGACCCTAAAGGCAATACTAGCATATGCGAAATCTATAAGCAAACTGAAAGCTTTTCTCATTTATTTTTTGATCATTTTTTTGCTAAGGAGGTCTAGAGCCTATTTCTAATTGATGTTGTGGGATATGGTGATGCAAAAGAAAAAAGAAAAAAAGGAAATTATTCTTGGAAGAATTGCAGGGTTAGGAAAGGAAATCTAATATGTATTGGTTATTGCTAACAGCTGAAATATTATGAAATATTATGGTTTGTTCAGAAACCTACGAATTATAAAAAGTACCAGGACATTAGGAAGGCGCTTACCGAGTCTAATAGAAGACTCACTTTGTTCAATGTCTTCCTGTAGGTCTCTTTGATGGTGGAGGTTACCAAAGCCAAATACCAGAGGTTGATGGAGAAAGGAAAATCAGAAATCACCAAAGAGGAGGTAGTAAGTACAAATCAATGGCTGTATCTAAACCCAGATCTGAAGAAGCTCATCGGGAAAGAAAAACAACAGCGATTCCCACAAGGTTGGAATAAAAAAAAAAAGAGGACTAAAGGATGGAGGTACAAGTAACAGTTCTGGCATAGTACAACAAGCAAGAAGCAATATGTTATTAACCCTTTTTGTAAATCAATTTTGTAACAAGATAGATACACGAGTTAAACGTATCCAGCTCTGTTAGGCCACTCATGAATAGGGGTCCCGTGACTCATTTTTGCATCCTGAAAGATAACAATGTAATTATCTATTTACGATTGTGAATTAAAAATTAAAATTAAAAATAAAAAATAAACTTCAAATTTTTTAAAAAAAATTAAACTTCACATTTTTAAAAAGTTGGAGGCCTCTCATTAATTTTTACTAATAAGAAAATGACAAATCTACTACGATCTAAATGAAGTGTATGTAAAAAAAAAAAGTAAAGAAACAAGTAGAAAAACTCTGAACCCATCCCAAACACAGACCTAAATCAAAAACCTAAAATCTAAAAATTAAGAACTCCTATTTACTGTGCAAGATTCTAAAATATACTATAGTATAATTTTTTACTCAGAATTATCAGATATTTTTTGTTGATCGCATAATTAAAGGAAGGAAATGGATTGACAACGAAATTGTAAGACAAGGTTAAGGCAATATAAAAAATAATAAAGATTCGGCTCAGTGTTTCAGTGTAAAGAGGCAAAGATAATGACGGAAGTGTTGAAAATGGGATTATAATAAATATTTTCATTTTTAAAATCTTTGCTGCTATTCGACAAGTAGTTCCATTCAACTTTAGGCTAGCAGGCTCTGTACAAAGCTGTCAACCTCAGTTACACTTCCATTTGCTTGGTGTCTTCCACTTCCTCTTACAACCCAAGATAAATATAATAACAGTCAGAGATATTATTTGACAGATCATCCACTCAAATAGTTTGTGCACACGCACTCTTGATTTCAGCTTCTCCATGGATTTTATAGTAATTTTATGGAAGATTTTATATCACATATCAGTTTAGTTAGATATTTGATATAGAAACACAAGTTTATCATTATGTAAAAGTTGTTTTTTTAAAATAATTTTCAAATTAGTAGGAATTCTATAAAGCTTCTTTCCAATCTTCAACTGCAATTATTCAAGTTTCCAACATCATTGCACATCACTTGCACATGAAATATCTCATCGCCCTCGTAAAGGTATGATATTAAACTCAGATTTTGGCTCTGAACTATTGGACACCAATCCTCACATGTACGTCGTCTCATAACCCCAATGAGGTATAGTTTCTGCGATCCCCAAACACTTCAAACTATTGAGCATCTTTCTATCCTCTACTACATCCATCCCTATCTTCAACATGTTGGCCTCTTCAAAATAGAAAAACTACTTCATCTTTAATGAAGTTATCATTACTATCACCTGGTGGTTCTTCAACAATTACTGATATTCTCTCAACTCTTATGGTTGCAGCAAGCTACACAACAGCAAACTTCTTTTCAATAAGATTTGGAAAAATCAAACTTGACACAAATTTACAGCAACAAGACCTCCCATTAACTCTATATCAAAATAGAAATAATATAACAGCAGCAGAAATACAAGAATGCAACTGCAAATAAACTCATACATCTTTATTCATCAATCACTGTTACATATCTATACATACATAAAACCCAACAATCTTCCTATAAATCAGCTAATTCATTTGACAACAAACTATGACAGCAAAATAGATCTAGTGACAACAAACTAGATTTAACTAAACATAGTGGACACTTAAGCATTATTTAATGACTCATACACAACATACATACAGTTCTATTATGACTTATTCTAACAATTAATAATTATGTTGAAGTGTTATATTCCAACAAAAATATCAGATATATTAAATATATTTTAAATTTTTTTAATTGTTCAAAATAATCATAAAAAGAAAGAAAAAAAAAGATTTCTAAGAGGATACTCAGCCAGCCAGAGGAGACTTCACTACAAATGCTATGATATTGACTTTTTGAACTCCTGTGATGAAGGGTACAGCATAATTACTACAGGATGGGAAGAACAAAACCTTTTATTAGTTCCTTTTTTCTCTTTGAATATAGTTAACATATTAAAATTATACTTATCGAATCGAATTTAGTAAAATCTTTCAATTCAGAAGAGAGAGAAATTCCACTACAAAAATCCAGAAGAAGAGACAAAGATTTGCATGTTTTTCTTTAATTCATACAATTATAGGGTAAATGTTTCAAAACAAATTAAAATTGCCATATATAACTTGGAAATATATTTGTGTCTAAAAAGTTGTACAAAATCACAAATATTCCATTTGTATCTTACCAAAAATTATAAATACAAGGTACCATGATTTATCTCAAAATACAAGAAAAAACAAAACATAAAGCTTGACAGGCCACTATGTCCCTGAAAGATATCCCTGCTGACAAGCCAATAGCCAGTATGTCCCTGCTGTTATTTAAGGTACTCAAATATGTCCCTGCTGCCTAAGTGCGTTAACAACAGCTAGAGCATCACTAATCAACATCGTAAGTTTATCTGTATTCTCCTTAACAGTGGAAACCAGGGTTGCATCAACATGGGTTTCTTGCAACCCAGTCACACAAGTATCTTGATTACTCTCTACAGCACTCAGCCATGTCTGCACATCTGAAATATATTCCATGAAATTGGCATTACACAATTTCTTTAACTGTGACTCTGAATCATGAAGCTGCTCCCTTGTATCCTTCAACAGATCTGAGCAGTCTTCAAGAGCCGAAACACTGGGATTTCTTTTTCTGAGCTTTTCTATAAAACGAGAAACTGGTTTCGCTTCTTCACGAGACAAAGCGACTGCAATAACAGAAAGTTGGGTTAAATCTGCCTCCAAAGCCCCGGGAGCTTTGGACAGTGATGAAAAGCAGAAATCTGGATATAAGGCATTACTGCAGACCATAGTGATAGTATCAGACTCAGCCCACCCTCCTTGAATTGCCAAAAACATGATTGCCCACAACAAGCCACTTATGTAGGACGCCATGCTTGGATACAAAACTTTTGCTGCTATTATTCAGCAGCAGCCGCCTTATATCAACTACTCTTTTTTCCTTTTTGCTTTTTTTCTCTTCTGTGAGGCATTGCACCACTAATATAGTAAAAGGTTTTACAAGATAAAATTAGTCTAGTTTGGTCCTTTCTCTCTGTGATCAGAATGCCGATCAGGATATTTCCATCGCACAACCCATTTGCAGCCAAAATTAGATTTAATGCATATCTTGTATTTGCTTTTCCACTTCTTTTTTTTAAGTTTTGCAACTTGCCTTTCGTGCGTGTCATTGTGTTCCTAAAAGACTCCTGTTTTGGTTTCTTTCTCATTGTTAATAACTACCACTTGCACTTATAAGGTCAATGGTTCTTTTTGTTGGTTTGTATTTGTGGATTTCATTGTGGGCAATAGGTAGTATTGACTTTAGGTTTCTACTCAAATATTTTAAAACTTATTAATTTTACAATAGTATGTGAGAGTTATGGACATTATGATTCTTTCACTAGATATTATGTAATGTGATTAAAAGTAGATGTAAACTAGCAATTGCATCTTGGTGTGTAATGGGTACACCGAAGAGGTGTGGAAGGTCAAGTAGGCGAGATTTTGACTTCTTTTTTTGCATATGTTTGTGTAGTACATGAGATCAATTGGTAGGACCTAAGAATCCCTATATCTTGATGGTGAGATAAATGATTAGTTATTGTGAAAGGAATCATTATAGTATCAAATTGAAAACAAAGAAAACCTTTTCCTTCCTGTTAAATCTCCTTTATCTAATAACTAAGTAAATAATGCTTATAGAAAGTAGAAAACATCTTGTTCTTTCTTCCCTTGTATTGCTTAATTTCTAAAAGGAAAATGTTTTACAAAGTTTTCGTTGGAAAAGATTGACAACTAACAAAGTGGAAATATATTGAGTTGAGAACATGTCTCACGATCTAGATACTTGAGTACCATATCAAGCCCAACTCTAAGATTACTCCAAGTGTATTGTGTTGTATGATATTGGGATCAAAAAGTCCTAATTTATTGCACATGAAGAACCAAGGCACTCATTTGCTAGCTATCATCCACATAGGCAAGGCTCCACATTTATCATAGGCCTATTTCAATCATATTAAAACCTTGGCACATAACCCAAGAATGAATATCAATGTTGAAAAGAGCCCACAACTTTTAGTTGGTGGGGTCACATCCTTGGTCAACTCAATGTTCATGTCACATAAGAGAGAGAAAGGTAACAACATCATCCCAACTTGCTTCATGATTAGTACACAAAAAATGACTAGAAGGCCAAATGAAATGACAAGCTATTGAAATAAATAAATAAACTAGAAATTTGAGCACACCATTGAGTCTAGAGCATTTTAGAATATTAGTTTTAATTTTTTTTGCATCCAAATTGGATAAAGTAGGTCATATGTACAAGGGTTTGGATAGTACATATTGGCTTTAGGGATTGTTCCCTTGATGTTTGGGTTTAATTTTGACCCCTTATGCAATGTATAGGAGAACGATGATTGTGACACATATTATAATCTTGTGATATCATATCCTCTCACCTTTCCTATATAATTAAGGTCTCACTTGTACATTATATATTATTGATCCATTTGATCATTGTATCTTTTTTGCATCCTTTGATAAATTACAATTATTCTATCATGTTTGATCTCTCTTGTGCTTTAATTAAAGCTCCGAGATCTTGGGTGACTACCTCCATATCCAAATATTGCATGGTATAAAGAATTTTATATCAACTCTTACAACAATGAAATGAAATGATTATATTAAAGGATGAGGTACGTAATTACTTCAAGTAGCTGGGTGAAACAACACCATCATTATGAGTTGGTTGAGTGGATGGAGGATAAGTGCATAGTTTTCCACTTGGATGCACAATGAGTTGCACATTTGTGCCCCTTTTCCCTTGTCGGGTTTTTCAACCATATCAAGAAGCACCACTATGCTTTCCCATTCATCCCTTTTATTGACAATTTCAACCTCATCAAGAATTTTTGAGACTTTCATTAAGAACCATAACTCATTGAAGGGAACAATGGGAAGCTCTAACAAACACACTTCTTCATTCTTTTACCTTTCCTCGACCTTGGTTCTTTATCTTCATTCTCATTGAAGGTTGAAAATAGGAATCAAGAACAATGTTGGAGGTTCCCATGGTTCTAGGAACCATGAGAAGATTGACTTCTTTGAAATATGGAAAGGGCACCAGAGAAGGAGCCTGTTGGGGACAAAGGAGGAATCAAGAACAACAATAAACATGATAACCTTATCAAAACTTCTTAGATCAGTAATTAATGAGGGGTCATACTTCATAGGCACACAAAAGGAAGAGACTCAAGCAAAACGGGTAATAGAAAATTGAGTCCCAATGAAAACACCACATTCAATCCCATCAATAGTTGGGAATCAAAAAAATAATATACTAGACAAGCCTTTGTTAAAAATCCCCCTTCTCCTATGCTTTGATGGATGTCCACACCTTGTTAGAATAGATTGCAAAGTCTAATTTTACTCTTGTTGATTCTATTTGCTCAAATGTTCCTAAAGCGTCCTCAAAATATCCATTTTGCATATATGCTACAATCATTTCATTCCTTTTATCTTTTAAAAACTTGTTGACTTGTCTTACATGTTACCTACTTGGTCACACTTCATAGGCACACAACAGGAAGAGACTCAAGCAAAACGGGTAATAGAAAATTGAGTCCCAATGAAAACACTACATTCAATCCCATCAATAGTTGGGAATCAAAAAAATCAATATACTAGACAAGCCTTTGTTAAAAATCCCCCTTCGCCTATGCTTTGATGGATGTCCACACCTTGTTCTAAAACTCCCATTTTGCACAACTTGCAAGGATGTTAGAATAGATTGCAAAGTCTAATTTTACTCTTGTTGATTTCATTTGCTCAAATGTTCCTAAAGCCACTTCAAAATATCCATTTTGTGTATATGCTACAATCATTGCATTCCTTTTATATTTTAAAAAATTGTTGACTTGTCTAACATGTTACCTACTTGGTGCATATGTACTTGGTAATCTCCTTCTATATAGCATCAACTAATGTTGTTTGCCACATGACATCAAACATGTTGAGCTTATTGACTTTTCTATATGACTTGAGGTACACATGGGGTAGGTTAGCAGTGGTGGGCCACATAGACATAAGTATATGTGCTAGTGTCCTTACAAAATTTGAGTAAAGCCAATGAAGATGTTGTTAAAGGTTGACAAGTATTGATTTACAATAGTTAGTTGCATTTGCTTTAAATTTTGTAACACATTTCCAATATTGAACATATCTTATAATCATGGCATTTTGTGACACCACATTTCTTTGAGGTGTTTTGTTAAACTTTGGGAGATAAAGCTTGTAAAAAATGATAAGCATGGGTTAAGAGAAGAGAAAATGACTAGAACAAAGCTTGACAAGTTTGAGCCTATCACACTACAAGAAAAACCATAAATATTAATAATGAAGGACCTAAAGTTGCCAGTTAGGTCATAATTGATTGGATGGTCAATGTGCATGGCTAAAAAGATTGACATAACGCATGGCCCATTGTGCAAAATGGGATGTGTGCACTTAATTTGGCTACTAAGGGCCTTTTGCTTTCCCTCCAATCAAGGCTAGCCATGCATCCAATCGTTGGGAATTTTTGTAAAGCATAATGAAAGATGTGAGACAATAGAATAAAATATGTGGAAAAACATGTTTACATATTGACCATAATTTTACTTTGAAGAAATATTTTATAAAATTTACATGCAAATAATAACTCTTTTGAAGCAAGGCTTCAAATTTTCAACCAAACAATTGTGTGCATGCTATAGCTATTGTTCCAATGCTGTGAGATTAAGCCTTTCACCAGATTTGCATTGAGGTAGTAAACCTCAAATTTAAGATAATATAATGGTTGATTTGTCACCAAAAATGGAAGATGATGTTTTCTAGATATGATGCATGCTAAAAAATAGATAGAACTACCTATTACCATCAAGCCTTGCAAATACCAAAAGCGATCGTACAATGAGCATTAAGGTTAATTGAAATCATCACTAGAAGCCATATACCTATATATGGTGGGGTCTACACAAAGTTAGAAGTTCAAACATGCCAACTAATGCTACACTATGGGTGGAATAAAATAGTGGGGAGTTAGAATTAGCCAATGGAGCTAATTTACATATCAAAAATAAAAAAGTACTTTTACCCTACAAACATATGTATTAAACCGACAAAGGAAAGTACAAAGAGTATGAAATTCACTTAAGTTCGCAAGAATTCAAGCTATACCCCACCATATTCATATGTGACATATTATTTATCTTGAATTTTGTAAAGTCTTTATAAAAAAATCTTAAATCTAATCGTTTCATAAAGTTGGGCATCTTTCACTCACGGGAGGAATCAAACCGGTGACATACGGCGGCTAGGCAAAGCAAATTTGCAACGAAAAATTATAGTCATGCATTAAATCTATACATGCATTACACAATGATCATCTGTGTACTCAAGAGGATCATCTCACAACATTCAAATACACACACCTCAAAATAAAATAAAAATTCCATCCTACACTCAAATTTGGCTCTATATACATATCAAATGCATATATGATGAAATTTAAGGGTTTCCTCTCTATCAATCAGCCATCTAAGTTGTTTGAAATCATCCAGCTTGTAGGGAAGAGAAAGGGTTCCCCTTTGATCGTACTCGAATTCCTTCTCTACCTCCACTAGCAGCTTCGTAATGAAAGGATGGGATAAATAGAGTATTGGACAAAAACCATTTTGCCCTCAAATATCCAAGTGTCCTACATGGTGGGATGGGCATAGAGTTCTGCTTCAGGGAATTTTTTGCAGCTTCAACCCAAAGTTGCAAACATACGTACAAGCTTTACCACACCACCCACATAGATCATAGGAAGAGATTTCAGTATGGTGTCATACGAAACTGTGGGCCTTGCAATCTCAAAGTAACTTTGAAAGTCAATATCTATTATCAGATGCTCTGAGGCCTTTCCATCTCCTTCCAGTATTACATTCACATACTCGTATTCACCTACAATTGTAAAGATTATCCTTCAGAATCTTCTTTTTTATAAGAAAAATCCTAAAGCAAAGACAACTAATAACACTAACAACAAGATAGGGCAATAAACAACACTCTGTTTCACTTATCTCCTAGAATTGTTGGGAAAAGAAACCCAACTATAGTGGGCAAAGAATGAAAACATGCACAGCTGAAAGAGGACAAACACAAGGAGATAGAAAAATATTTATATATTTTATTTTCTATTTCATCAAAAGGATTACATTCAAAAACTCAGAACTAAATCTCTATACATGCTTCATACAAGAAACTATGCTAGTTCTGGCGCATCTTCCTTCTGTGTGTTGCTGCGTGCTGGAAACATTCTGGAGCACTGGAGCACTACCAATATTCTCTGCTGCTGCAGGTTCTCCTGAACTTCTACTATTTGTAGTTGTGTGTTCTACTGAACATTCTTTCTGTTGCTGCTGCACAATTTTTTTGTCTCTGTCTCCTTCCTCTCTTACTCTTACTCTTACTCTACAAAATAATACATTCTTCTTTTCTCTTTTGTTGCTTTTCCAAAATCTGGCACTCAATTCAAATTCAACCACCACAATTAATTTTGTTGTTGTCCACCAAGGTGGTCAGACACGGCAAGGGGGAAACTGCCCAAATTTGATTTCATCCGATGGGGCATTTAATGCATTTGCTCGTTGCAGCTCTAAATTAGATATTTCAACACTCCCCCTTAATTTTGAGTCATTATGCTCTTCATTATCATTTGAAACTTTTGACGGAAAACTTCCAGAGCAAAGTTTTCAGAACTCATTACTTTGCAAAAGTTTTGGAACAATGGACCAAAAGCTCCAGAGCACTGGTGCAAAGTATCCGGAGCAAGCTTGTGTGCATCTATTTTGCATTCTGGAACTATTTTCTGAAGTTCTGGAGCATTCGTCCTTTTCTCTACTTCCCAGAACCAAAGTTCCAGAGCATCTACCTTTTTCTTGTGTCTTCCAAAACCAAAGTTCCTGAGCATCTATTTTTTTTATGCTGCGCTTTTCTGTGCTTCCTAGAACCAAAGTTTCGGAGCATCCACACTTTTCTAAATTTTCCAGAACTAAAGTTCTGGAGCATTCTTGCATACCAAGCCTATTTCTTAGGTGTTGAAAAGATTCTTTTGACAATGCCTTTGTGAAAATATATGTGAGCTACTACTTAGATCTGCAATAATGAAGTTGAATCTCTCCATGCTCAACCAACTCCCTTATGAAATGATATCGAATTTTGATATGCTTGGTTCACCCATTAAAGATGGGATTCTTTGTCAATGCAATAGAAGATATGTTGTCACAAAATATGGTTGTACCATCTTCTTGTTGCTCATTCAAATCAGTAAGGATTCTTCTAAGCCAAATAGCCTGACATGTTGCTGCATTTGTTGCTATGTATTCCGCTTCGGCTATGGAAAGAGAAACTATGGGCTGCTTCTTTGATGCCCATGATATTGCTCTTGAACCCATGTGGAACAAGTATCCCGAAGTGCTCTTCCTGTCATCTACATTTCTTGCCCAATAATTGTCTATATATCCAGCCAACTGAAACTCATTAGAGGCAATGTGCAAAATGCCATAGTCTTTCATGCCATTAACATACCTTAAAATTCTTTTTCCTGCTTGCCAGTGTGTGTCCTTAGGTTTCTCCATGAACCTAGAAATCAGGCTTACCACGTACATCAAATCAAGTCTAGTTGTTGTGAAATACATGAGGCTTCCAACCATGCTCTTGTAGAGGGTTGGGTTAACATTATTGCTGCCGTCCTCTTTGCTTAATTTTAGACTTGTAGCTGTTGGGGTTGGGGCTATTTTTCTATCCAACATTCTAAATCTCTTCAAGATTTGTTTAGCATAATTTGTTTGTGAAATAAAGATTCCTTTCAATCTATTTGTTGGACCTCTATGCCTAGGAAATATTTTAGCAAGCCTAGGTTTGTCATTTCAAACTCATTCTTCATTGCCTCTTTGAAATCAACAATGAAAAGATTACTATTTCCTGTGAGAATTAAATCATCTATGTATACAAAACAACAATAAGAATCTCACCATTGGCTGCTTTGATGTAGAGTGTGGGCTCACTATCGCTTTTGCTAAAGCTATTGCTCATAAGGTATGAATCAATTCTATTGTACCATGCCCATGGTGCTTGCTTCAGCCCGTAAAGAGCTTTCCGGAGCCTGTAGACCTTGTCTTCTTTCCCTGGAACTTCATAGCCAAGTGGTTGCTCCACATACACCTCTTCTTTTGACACTCAATTTAAGAAGGTTGATTTCATATCCATTTGTAATTATTTCCATTTGTGTTGGGTTGCAATTGCTAGGACTGCCCGCACTGTTTCCAGCCTTGCAACTAACCTGCATATGTTTCATCATAGTCTCTTCCAGGCTGTTGTTTGTATCCCTTAACAACCAGCCTTACTTTATGTCTTTCAACCTTACCATCAACAGTGCATTTGGTCTTATAGACACACTTAACTCCAATGACTAATTTCCCTTTGGGTAAATCAGCGAGCTCCCATGTTTTGTTTCTCACTATAGCATCCATTTCTTCATCCATGGCGTTACACCATTTTTCCTCCTTCACGGCTTCTTCAAAATACATTGGATCACTATAAGAAAACATAGCAAAATCTGAATTTTCATCTAAATCATCATACCTTTCGTTGTCATAAATTTCCCTCACGCTTCTTGTCTTTTGTGGCATCAATGATGTAAGCATAGGATCATAATTTCTGGAGCTACTTGGCTACTGGATTGATGAAGAGGACTGTTGTTGTGAACTTCCGGAGCATCTGCCATGCTAGAAGTTTCTAGAGCAACTTCCCTGCTAAAAGTTTCCAGAGCTATTGTTGTTGTTTTTGAACTATTACCTTGTTGTAAAGTTCTGGAGCATCTCCCTTCTGTAGCTTCTTCATCCTCAAGAGGTATTGAAACTGAAATACCTGTGTTGCTATCAACTGTTCCATCCCATGACTCATTTTCAATGAATTTAACATCCTTGCTGATCACCACTTTCTTGGTGATGGGATTATACAATCTATAGGCTTTGGATTCTTCACTATAGCCTATGAAAATGCATTTTTCTCCTTTGTCATCAAATTTTTGCCTTTTTCCCTTTTGGCACAAGTGCATATGCCACACATCCAAATATTCTCAAATGCTCAACACTCCATTTGCATTTCGTCCACGCTTCTTCTGGGATCCTATTATGAATGACCTTTGTGGGGCACCTATTCAAGATGTAGGTTGTTGTTGCTACAACATCACCCCAATACTCATTAGACAAACCTTTTGCCTTCAACATGCTTGCTGCCATCTCCGTGATGGTTCTATTCTTTCTTTTAGCCACTTCATTTTGTTGTGGAGTATATCGAGCTGTGAGTTGTCTCTAAATACCATGAGACTTGAAAAAATTCATAAAATCATGAGAGATATACTCTCCCCCTCTATCCGTTCTAAGGAATTTAATATAGTGGTCGCTTTGCTTTTTAGCCAAGGCCTTAAACTCTTTGAACTTTTCAAATCCATTTGATTTGTTCTTCAAAAGATATACCTAGATTTTTCTACTATAGTCATCTATGAGTGTCATGAAATAGACATTTCCTCCTAGGGTTGGGGTCTTCATGGGACCACATAAATTTGAATGCACCAACTCTAGTGGTGCTCTAGCTCTCCTAGAATGCCCTGATTGAAAGGGATTCCTATCATTGTTTACCTAGGATGCATGCTTCACACTTTCCATCGAGCTCTACGATTGTTGGTAGGCCCCCAACCATATCCTTTTTAGCTAAAAGATTTAAACTAGAATAACTTAGATGCCCATACCTCAAATGCCAAAGCTTGGATGGGTCTTGGATGATTGTTTTGAAGGTTGACTACTACAAGCCTGTTGACTATGCTGAGATTTGCATTTTGAGGGGAAACATTCGGTTCTTTGTCATTTGAACCGCTGCCACAACTTTCTTTCTTCCATCTCTGTCATAGATGATGCATTCCCCTTTCTCCATTAGCACTCTATATCCATTTTGGACCATGTGTCCAATGCTCAAGAGATTGTGTTTCATTTCTGGGGCATAAAAGACATCATGAAGTTGTCTTTCTTCACCATGCTTGGTTTGTAGCCACACTATGCCCTTGCCCATAACTAGAACTTTCTCATTGTTGCCCATTTTCATTTGAGACTTAATGTTGTGGTTAATGGAGGAAAATAAATCTTTGTTACCACTCATGTGGTCGCTACAATCGTTGTCCAAGTACCAAACTTCAGCGTTGCTCTGTTCTGCAAGATTGCATGCAATGAACACTTGTGACTGTTTTTCATTTTCAGCCTTGTTCTCATTTGCCACATTTGTATTTTGACTCTCTTGGTCACGTTGTTTCTTCATGCATTCACTTGCATAGTGACCATACTTGTGACAGTAGTAACACTGCACATTGCTCTTATTAGATCTTTGATTTGAGCTGCTATTTTTCTTTGTGTTTTGGAAGTTTAATTGGGAGGTGTTGACCTCCTCCTGACTATTTGAGCCTCCTCTTCTGGAGTTGCTTCTACCTCTGCCTCTTTGACCTCTTCCTCTTCCATTTCTTCCTCTTCCCTTGCATCTCACATTTGTTTGTGCTTTGAAGGCTTGTTCCTGGGAAGAATTAGCAGATCTATTTGGGCACTACTCATGGGTTTGAAGTGAACCCATTAACTCATAAATTGATAATATTGAGAGGTCCTTTGCCTCTTCTATTTCAATAACGACCAGGTCAAATTTTGTGGGTAAACTTCTGAGAATATTCTCAACAATCTTCTGCTCTTCCATGGTTTCTCCATTTATCCTCAACTGGTTAATCAAGGTGGAAGCCCTTGTGTGAAAATCTAAAATGGACTCATTGTCCTTCATTTGCATGGTCTCAAATTCTCTCCTTTGCAGCTGGAGTTTCATTGACCTAACTTTCTCAGACCCTTTGCAAGTGGTTTGAAGTGTTTCCCATGCTTCTTTTGCATAACTAGCTGCTGCCATTCGAAGAAAGATAGCCTCTGTCAAGGCTGCCTCAATCAGACTGAGGGCTTTTGCATCATTTTTTCTTGTCTCCTTCAACTAGTTCTTTTGAGCATTGCTCAATGCTGCAAATGCATTTGGGTCAGTCACATCTGTGAACCCATTTGCAACCAACTCCCACAAATCATTTGCTACTAGAATGGTTGTCATTTTCTTTGCCCAGACATCATAATTTTTTCCATCAAATATAGATGGTTGTTGCCAACTCCTATTGTCTCCTCTAGCCATTTTTTCTAAATGGGGAAGAACTACAAATACCCAGATAAAATCTAGGGCTTTTCTTCACTGCCTAGAAAGCTAGGGCTTTCCCAAATACCCAAAAACTAAAGTTCCATAGTTGCACGCCTAGGAACAAAGCTAGGGCTTTAACAAACTAAATGCCTAGAAAACTTAGGGCTCTAATACCAATCTGTTGGGAAAAGAAACCCAACTACAGTGGGCAAAGAATGAAAATATGCACAGTTGAAAGAGGACAAACACAAGGAGACAAAAAAATATTTATATGTTCGATTTTCTATTTCATCAAAAGGATTACATTCAAAAACTCAGAGCTAAATCTTTGTACATGCTTCATACAAGAAACTATGCTAGTTCTGGCGCATCTTCCTTCTGTGTGTTGCTGTGTGCTGGGAACATTCCAGAGCACTGGAGCACTACCAATATTCTTTGTTGCTGCAGGTTCTCCTGAACTTCTACTATCTGTAGTTGTGTGTTCTACTGAACATTCTTTCTGTTGTTGCTGCACAAATTTTCTGTCTCTGTCTCTTTCTTCCTCTCTTACTCTTACTCTTACTCTATAGAATAATACATTCTTCTTTTGTCTTTTGTTGCTTTTCCAAAATCTGGCGCCCAATTTAAATTCAACCACCATAATTATTTTTGTTGATGTCCAGCAAGGTGGTCAGACACAGCAAGGGGAAAACTACCCAAATTTGATTTCATTGGATGGGGCATTTAATCCATTTTCCCGTTGCAGCTCTAAATTAGATATTCCAATAGGAACTTTATCACATGCCTTCCACTTTGACTTGCAAACTGTAGCATTATAACCACAAGACTTCAAATTTTTCACTAACAGCTTTTTGATGTAGCTAGCCTTGCAACTACAATCCCCAAAGACACAAAATGGGAAAAGCATTTCTTACTACATATGCTATCAGTGGGGCAGATATGTAGGTGATTCCCATGCAAAACGACAGCTATCAAGAACTCAGTATTGAGCAACTCTTTTGATTTCAACGGCGGTCGTCTCTGCAATGAAAATATCATGATAGAAGGTAAGTATGGAGGAAATATCGTATTGTGGCGGTGGCCAGGTTTGAGTGCTCAGGACTTGCACAACAATATTTTCGACCGCATGCACCAAAGTAGACAACAAACCAGGCTAGGGAATTTGATGAGCAACACACTGCAGCTCAGCTTTGTCTTTGGCACTCTTATCTCACAAAAGGCTTCATAAAATTCTAAATCAATGGTTTCTAAGTTTATACAAGACTTGAAATTAAATCTTGACCACACAAAATCATCTCACTTTCTTTAGATGATGGGAGCTCCAGGCGGCATTGGCAGCTGGCAGTTACTTTTAGGGTTTTCTAAAAAAAATTCATTGAAGATCTCTTTCAAATCCGATTTATGGTGGCTTGTCTTTTTAGACTATTCTATATGCCAAGCTCTCCTTGTTACATTGAAGGCGTCCCACGCTGAGTTTTTCCAACGTCTTTTCACACCGAACGGTGCAGATTGACTGAGCAACAATGGACTACAATGTAAAGAATCTCAACGGTTCATCATTTTTTTGCCAGTTTGTTGTTGAATCATATGCAAGTTGCACTCTATGCTAGCACAACTCACATTTACTATTGTATAAGAGCGAATTTGCACCTTAGGTGCAATTCCCCTTTTTACCTTTATCTGCCTTAGAAAACTAAAGTCAGAGGCTTAATTTTACTTAAGCCTATTGTTGGCGATCCACATGGCTCCAATTTTGTGTGTTGGTAGAGGCATTTCTATCAGGGAGGCCCGTGCGAGGCATAAACATCTGTGTGGCGTGCTTACATCCCAAGAAGATTCCTACGGCTGAGCCAACAGAGGTGTTACTCTTCTCATTGGCAATTAAGTAGTAACACCTCCTTCAGCCGACTAACCTGAATATAGCCGTTTTCTTCCATTCCTCTTCAAATTCATCTCTTGTACAAGCATTTCATCTTCTTCCCAGCATTGAGCTCACTCTTGACCACTTCAAGCATTCAATCCAACACTTTTAGCAACATTCCAAGCATTCCATTGTAGCAACGTCTCACTCCATCAACTCAATAGGGCACGTTTGGGACCATGCATTCGCAGTAGAGGCTTGAGTTCCTCTCATTTCTCCCCCAAGCAGCCTTGATTGCTCTTGGTGGAGGTGGTAAGCTTTCCTCTCCTCTCCTCTATCATTTGGTTGGGTAGTATAGTATTGTTTTGTAGTGCTTGTGCTTTCTTTACGTTATTACTTCTTTATCTCATTCTTTTGGCTATCTATGGTAGTGGAAACACCTAAATGGGGGTATGACTGAGGCAAGCCCCTATACAGCTACCCAATATTTTCCCTCTTGTTGTGTGTAGGTGTGCAAGCTCTCAGAGGATCAGTTGACAAATGAGTTTATCAGTGACATTCTCCTCATTTTCATCACTCTTGCTTATTTACTTTACAACATTAGAGAATACTTTGTTTACTTGCTAGTGTCATTCTGGCCTTTGAGTTGAGTAGCTAGGTCATTAATCATTTCGGTGAGTTCAACCTTGTCTTTGTTGTTTTCTAACCATATGGACTACAGTGCGCTTTAGAGATTCCAGTGTGCCGCGCCATCATCCAGAGTCTGCGTTGATGTCCTCAGACAGAGAGCTCCCTAAGGCAAAGAGTTGGACCTAAAAACTGACTCGCCTAGCCCTGCATTGAAACTCGAGATTGCAGAGTGATTATGGGGCATCATAGTCCTCATCATTCTCATCCTCATAACCCTAAACAATACACTTAGTTGAGGTAAGTTAGGGCAACCTCTCACGTTTTGACCCTCTGTGACCTAGGGTCTTGCACGCGATGGTCCCCCTCTCTTACATTTTTGGTGAACCTAACGTGAACAAACGTCTGTTCATCCATTGGTGTTAAGAACTTCCCTTGGATATTTCATGGTTGTTGTGACCTTGAGAGTTGTGAAATTTTATGAGCATCACAACCCAATCCACAACTTCTGGGCATATCATGAGGAGAAGTGTATGACACCTTTGATGGATAGAATGAAGGTCTCACTTGGTCTCTCTACGATCCTTTTCTCTGGTCCTGCTATTAGTTTGGCCACACAAGAGAAGTTATCAAGGAATGAAATGGGGTTCGCTGACAAAACCGATCACATTCTCACTCCTCCTTAGTCTCCCATGCCATCATCAATGGACGAGCATGAGGTTGTTCAAATCCCTGCTGAATGTGTCTACCCTTACAAAAGGGTTGGACGACCTTGAAAACCATTTGGAAAGAAATCTAAAGATGGCTAGAGTCACTCAGGTTGTTATCGCCGACGTGTGCACTCCTTCAAGCAACTCTAGCTTTGTGCAAGGAGTCACCTTCAAATAACGTGAGGGACAATTAGGAGTATCAATGCCTCCCACTTTCGTTTACATAGTTGATGAGGTCCCTTCCATTAGTATCCCTTCCATCCCTAATCAATTGGAAACTATCAAGGTGAATCAGGTCCTATTGGGCTTTAGCTTCATCCCTTCTGTCACTTCCGGTGGTGGAGGTCTCGGCATAATGGGTGGTGGAGGCTTTGGTAGTGGTGGTGGTGGAGGTGGTGCTGGCAGAAGTGGTTCCAGCAGAATTCATGGTGGTGGTCCCAGCGGAGGCCCTACTAGTGGAAGGCTCTGGTAGTGGCTCTGGCGGAAGTCACACTGGTGGCGATTCTAGAGGTGGAATTGGCGATAGCTGTAGGGGAGGTTCCAATGGCCCTTTATCTTCCAATGATCCTATTCTGAACACTCTACTTCAAAATATGGGTAAGATGCAGAGTCAGTTAGCTAACCTTTCCCAGGCCTCTGCCCAACCTATTTTCCAACCTTTTTTCTGACATAGCCCATTGTTGGTTGCCATCTTGAACACTCCCTTCCCTCAAGGAATGGAGATACCTAAATTTGAGAAGTTTGGTGGTAAGGGAGATCTGTAGATGCACGTGTCTTCCTTTAACGCTCTCTGCACCAACTTCTTCCATCATGATGCCTTGATGGCTAAGCTATTTCCTTGATCCCTCAAGGACACAACACTCGAGTGGTACTATTCCTTGCCTAAAAATTCTATTTTCCCATTTGATCAACTTGTAAATCAATTCCTTAGACAATTCCAGGCAAACATCGGCCCGAAGATGACCTTTTCGGATCTCGTCCGATGTAAGCAAGGATACAATGAAAAGATTACTGATTTCATAGCATGCTACCAAGCACTTCTTTCACAAATCTCATATCAGCTGCCCAATTTGGATGTACAGAAGGTGTTCATAGGGAACTTACAAAGGCCTTGGCAAGAGAAGTTTTCCCTTATGAAATACCCTTCTTTCGCGCAACTATGTGCAGCTTTACGAGAGTATCAATAGATGGTTGCTCAATTTGGGGGATCCTCCTCATGCTCCCGTTCTGAGGGAAAGTCCATCGTATCAATCTTTGGGAAAGGAAAATCCATTGTGAATGTAGTACCTGGCAACCAGAAATTTACAAAGTTATCTGAACCTTATACTTTCATCTTGCAAAAGTTGTTAAAGGATAAGATCATAACTTTGTCGCCCCCTAATCCTATTAAGGAACCTTATTCTAATTAGTATAATGGGAGCACCTATTTTCAGTACCATCATGTTAATGGACATGATACCGAACGTTTTATGTGATTGTGTCATGAAATACAAGACCGCATCACGGATGGTAGCATTCGTCTCGATGGGAACAAACAAAACACTAACAAATTAGAAGCAAAGGAAAATAGTGAATTGCAGATAGACATGGACCCATTTCCGCCACACTCTGCTAACATGATTTTCAATCCCATTGATTATGTTTCTTAGCCCAAGGCCTATGTAAACATGGTCATGATAACTTCCACTGTTCCACCCACACCCAATTCACCAGATGTTGCATTTACATCACAAGATTTACCCTCAAACAACAAACCTTCACCTCTCTACATTCCCGCTCATGTTAGTGGTAACATCGTGACAGGATTCTTAATTGACCCTGTGATCCATGTGAATGTTATTACCGAAGAAACATTAGTATTGAACTCACTACAAAAGGAAAAATACGAAGAAACAAAATCTACCATCCGTACCCACAATGGTATGAGTCTTAAACCTTATGGCTCAATCACTTTGTCCATCTTGGTTGGACCTAGGACTATTGACATAGTCTTCTATGTAATCCTAGATTCGGACCTATTTAGAGTGAAGCTAGGCATTCCTTGGTTGGCTTCCATGAATGGGGTTGCATCCATTATTTATAAATGTTTTAAGTTTTCCCACGAGGGTGTCATGCATGTAGTGAATGATACTGGATATCAACCTTTGGTATCTTGTGGTGGATATTCACTAGATTACTTTTGGCCCTCCTTGGTTGGTCTGCTTCCTCTGAGAATGAGCCTACTTTACAAGAAATATGTGAAGTACAAAACTGGGGGCAAAGGGGAGCCAAAGCTAACCCTTCCTACGACAGGAAAATCGGTCACCTCCTCTTCCCAAGAGAAGAAGAAGGAGCCCATACCTGTGACTACCCCTTCCTTGAAAGAGGAGGATTCCTCATTGGCTCCCTCTCCTTCCTGCAAAGGCAAAGAGAAGGCTATACCGTCTACTCCCTCTTCCCCAAAGAAAGAGGAGAAGTCTATGATAGCTCCCTCTCCTTCTCGCAAAGGTAAAGAAAAAATGACCTTTTCCCAAACTACTTCATCCTCTCCCCTTTCCTGGGAAGAGTATTGGATGATCAAACTCGGGGGTTACTCACTGAGTCTGATGATCCCTCCTTGGCATAGACCCAAGATTAGGATCATGGACCTCCCTAATGAATTTCTTGGACTATGGTATTATTTGTATGGTAGAAGGAAAGGTTCTCGCAAAGAAGTCAATCCGCAGCCTCCTACAGTTCCTGCTCCTAAGGCAGTGAGTGAAAAGAGTCTTGTTGTTGAGGCTCTCGATTTGACTCCTTCCATCGCTCCTTAGCCTGCTCCTCCTGCTCCCATACAAAAACCCGTTCCTTTGCCTCAAACAGTCATAGTGGACATTCCTATGGTCGAGCAGGAACCTCCTATCCCTTTGCAAGCTTTGGCTTCTCACTCCAAGAGTTGTAGGAACCACCTTGCCTAAGAATGTAAGTGCCATTGAAAGGGCCTCTTGGCCAAATAGGCCACCTTGCAACAGAAGGAGGAAGAAATGACCACTCCTGCTTCAGGACCTCCTACAACGTCTCCTTCCTCCCTTCCCTTTGTTCCTCTTTAGTCTAGTTCATTCCAAGCTTCCGTTGCGAACACTAATGTGCTTAACCCTAAATAGGTATAGGTGTTTATTGCTCCTTTAGTGGAGCCTTCTTTGCTAATGTCCATCCCAGATGTTCAGCCCTTCCAAAAGCCCATGGACATGGTTAATACTTCAGTCATGTCCGCAGTGGTTCTATCCTCCTCTTCCTTTGCACCCCTAGCTTCGTCTATGCGGAGTTCATCTCCTCCAACAAAGAAAGAGGCAAAGGTTGGTCCTTCTGGAAATGAATGACGTAAGAGGAGTCCACCTTTCGTACAAGGTGGCCCCATAATGACTTGTTTTGTCCTTGTGATAGAACTAGTCCCAGCTTCCCCTGAGTTTGTCACCACTCCCGAATCGTTCGGTGAGCCTAGCGATGAATCTCAAGCACAACCTACCTCGCTCATTGAGAATAGGCACGGTACCCCCATGGGATTCATGTTCAATTCCGTGGACAAAGTCCCAGCCTTATCGGTGATCTTCACAAAATCGATGACTTTGACTCCACAAGAGCTCTATGGAGAGGACCTCAAGGGGCCCTCTTCCTTGGCCCTATTTCGGGAGGGTTGGATGCTCCTCCTCTTAACATTCCACCCTTGCAGGCTCGTCCTCCTTTCCCTTACGAGGATCTAGATTAGGAAGTAGACGACCTCTTAGGGTATCAATGTTAGGAGGACCCTTTTTTCTTAATCTTGTGTGTGTGTTTTGTGATGTGCTCCCCCATACCAGTGCTATGTGTGCCTGGATGACCCTTGTCACCCCTGTTGGTGCTTGGATATAGGTGTGGTTTTTGTGTCATGAACTTTCTTCTATTTGTGCCATCATTCTTCCATGTTTGTGATTAATTTTTGATAAATTGGGGACAATGCAAAGCGTTGGGGACATTTAGGCTCCCCTTCCATGTTGACCCGATTTTTTATTTTTACTTTGTTTTCCATGCATTCTTCTTGATCTGGTTCGGGATTGATCTTTCACCTTGCATTGTGATTACCTATTATTATATGAGCTCAGACAGATTTGACCCCTCTAAACCAGATCTCCCTATGCCCTCTATTTTCATTTTTCTTTCTCTTTTTCTTTTTCTTTCTCTTTATCTTTTTCTCTTCTTTGCTTGAGTTGTCCCTCCTATGTGTGACAACACTCTCCTTCAACACTTCAATTTTCAGAAAATGAATTTGTTTCCAATGATTCTTTTCTTGAAATTTTTCACTTGGAACACTAATGGTACGTGTTTCCTTCATCAGGGGTTCATAAAGAAAGGACTTGAAGACCTTCCTCTGAAGCAAGAACAACTCTTACTTCTCCTCACATGCAGGCATATCCTTCCTTTTGAATTTCTTGATGAAGTGAACATTTTTTGAAAGGATTCTTTGATGACAAAGCATTTTAAGAGAACATCCACCTTTCAATTGTGTGTCCCTTGCGCAGACCCCCCTTCTTCCTCACGGCAGATTCCCAAGGGACCCTTCCTTCAAAGGCCTTCATGACAAATGGACCTTTTCACATCTAGTCTGGGGGCAGCCCGACTAGGCTCATTCCATTTTCCCTTTCACATCTAGCTCAGGGGTAGCCTAACTAGACCTTATCTTTCAAACAACACGTCCCTTGAGTGGACACCTCTCCTTTTGAAGGGTTCCTGAAGGACCCCTTTGAAATTTTTACAGTTTGCGTGACCAACAACTTTTGACATGTTCTATCTATGGGTAGACATGTCACCACTTTTGACATGTTCTATCTACGGGTAGATATGTCACTACTTTTGACGTGTTCTATCTACGGGTAGACATGTTGCCACTTTTGACATGTTTTATCTGTAGGTAGACATGTCGCCGCTTTTTGACACACTCTATCTGAGGGTAGACGTGTCACTGCTTCTTGACTTTGCAAAGTCTGCTTCCTTGGGGCTTCCTCCATGCGAGAGATCTTGGGGGTTGCCTCCTTGCAGGTCCACAGGCCTGTAAGACACTTTATTGTTCCAACTTCATAGTTCCGAGGAGCTATGGAAACCATTGCTTCTCCTACACCTTCAAGTACACCAAGCTGAGTGTTGCTTCCTCATCAGTTCAGGTATACTTTTCTAACCCTACTGTCTTTTTGATCTACTTTACCGAGCACTCATCAGTACTTGTGCTCGCTAAAGTGGGGGAAAAATGTATAAGAGCGAATTTGCACACTAGGTGCAATTCCCCTATTTTCTTTCTCTACCTTAGAAAACCAAAGTTGGAGGCTTAATTTTACTTAAGCCCACTGTTGGCAATCCACATGGTGCCTATTTTGTGTGTCGGTGGAGGTGTTTCTAATGAGGATTCCCGCGCAATGTGTAGACATCCATGTGGCACGCTTACGTCCCTGGAAAATTCTTGCGGCTAAGCTAGCAAAGGCATTACTCTTCTCATTGGCAGTGAAGTAGTAACGCCTCCTTCAGTTGACCGACTCGAATATGGTCATTTTCTTCCATTCCTCTTCAAATTCATCTCTTGGAAAAGCATTTCATCTTCTTCCTAGCATTGAGCTCACTCTTGACCACTTTAAGCATTCAATCCAACACTTTTAGCAACATTCCAAGCATTCCATTGCAGCAACATCTCACTCCATTAACTCAGTAGGGCATATTTGGGACCACGCCATTCACTATAGAGGCTTGATTTCCTCTCATTTATCCCCCAAGCAACCTTGAGTGCTCTTGGTGGAGGTGGTAAGCTTCTCTCTCCTATCCTCTATCATTTGGTTAGGTAGTATAGTACTATTTTGTAGTGCTTGTGCTTTCTTTATGTTATTACTTCTTTATCTCATTATTTTGGCTATCTATGGCGGTGGAAACACCTAAACGGGGGTCTGACTAAGGCAAGACCCTATACAGCCACCCAACATTTTGCCTCTTGCTATGTGTAGGTGTGTGATCTCTCAGAGGATCAGCTGGAAAATGAGTTCATCAGTGAGATTCTCCTCATTTTCATCACTCTTGCTTATTTACTTTACAACATTAGAGAATAGTTTGTTTACTTGCTAGTGTCATTCTGGCCTTTTAGTTGAGTAGCTAGGTCGTTAGTCATTTTGGTGAGTTCAACCTTGTCTCTGTTGTTGTCTGACCATATAGACTACAATGCACTTTAGAGATGCCAATACGTTGCGCTGTCATCCAAATTTTTCATTGATGTCCTCAAGTAGAGAGCTCCTTGAGGCACAAAGTTGGACCTAAAAACTTACTCGCCTAGCCTCACATTGAAACTCAGGATTGCAAAGTGATTTAGGGGCATCATAGTCCTCATCATTCTCATCCTCATAACCCTAAACAATACACTTAGCTGAGGTAAGTAAGGGCAACCTCTCGCGACTTGACCCTCCATGACCTGGGGTCTTGCACGCGGTGGTCCCCCTCTCTTACAACTACGTATAATGATATTTGCAGTGGGTGTCCAGAGTTAATTAATGAATTTAACAGACGCTATTTATGCAAACGCCTAAACGTGAGGCTTTCTAGGCGAAGAGGAGTGAAGTGTGTAGGAAGCCTAATTTATGAGGAGATGATGGGCATGCTCAAGATTTCTTTGGATGTATTTTTTGGAAAAAAAATTGCAACAGTGGGTTTCTCTATAAGAAAAATCAAAAGTTTCTCAATAGTACAAGTCAACATATATTCTTTTCTAGTAACTTCAGCAATAATTGAGGTAATGAGCTTCATAATTCCAAAGTGAAGTAGTTAGAGGAGGCTTCCATAAGTGGTAAATCGAAGCAAATGGCTTGTGGGTCTTTCCTGTTGATTAGAGGTGATGCTATTGTTGTTAATCTAGAGAAACCCCATGATTTGCATTTCCATAAGCCTCAAGTTCATCATGGAACCACCTCAATACTTAGGAGAGGAAAATTTCTCAGACCCTTTTCAGAGTCATCCATAGGCCTTCAATGGAATGCTCACAAATCCATGAGTCCTCGATTCCTCTGTATGGTTGCTGTAAGCAGCCCACAATAGAAAAAGAAAGAGAAGGCCACAAAAGTTGAAAGGGTGCAACAAGTGCATGCAATACACTATATAGGAATTTGATGAAGCCCTGCGGCTTGCAGAGGACAAGCTTGTAGTAGTGGAATATGTAGCAAGCCATAGCTATCACAGTAGAAGGATATACCCATTCATGGTAGACCTTAGCGGGACATGCCCGGATGTGAGGTTTATTGTAGTAATGGGAGATGAGTCCAAGCAGTCCAAGGAGCTATGTATAAGAGATAATATAACATATGCCCCTCATTTCAAATTTTACAAGAGCATGGAAAAATATATGAAGAGGAAGGCATAGGTCTAGACCAGTTATACGGTGATGTTTTGTATTATGGTGATACAAATGCTCCTATCCATCAACTCCACAACAGACAGGATGTAGAAGCATTGATCAATAGGCATGTGGAGGATCATAAACTGATTGTTTTGGATGTAGGTCTACCCAACCGTGGTCAAGCTTGCCAAGAGCATGGTTGAAACCACTGTAATTGCAAGGATGAATGGAGATGAAAATGAAGAATGCATGGAATTTTTGAGAACCATGAAAGTTGTAGAAGTGCTCACTTTCCTTTTTCATTAAAAATGGAGAGATATGTGGAAGGTATATTGGTTCTAGAAAAGGTGAGCTTATAGGAGAAATTTTGAGATATCAAGGAGTCAGGGTCACTTATTGATTCTTTTAAATTGAAAAGGTCTATACATCTTTGATCTACCTCTCTAAGAGTTGAGCTCATTAAGGTGCAATTGCTTGTATTAGAATTTTATATAGAAAGTGAAATAAAAGATTATTTTCTTGTTGTATAAAAGCTATTGCAGTCAATGAGCTAGAAAATTAAGAATAATTTTACTCTTTGTTTAATGTGCATTATTGCATAGGGTGTTCAGATTTATTGTTTCCTTATTTCCAAAGTTGTATATTAAAATGTATTGATATAAAATCCACATTAGTTAAGCTTTACTATAAGGTTCATAAATTAGCTTTGCTTGAAAAAAAACATAAATAGGGTATTTTTCCAACTGCACATGTAAATCCACCCCGAGCCTTGGTTATGTCGGTGGGCTCAAGGCTTTTCAACTGACACCCACTTGTGAAACTTGTTGATTATGAAGAACTTTCAAGTAGTTGAAAATGATTTTGGATTTAGCTTGTAGTTTTTTATGTCTTTGTTTGGTAGTTGAACTATTTTAGTTGTTCTCCTCTTATTTTCCCAACAGTATGACATTTTGTTTGAAATATGACATTTGTGTAATTTATAGCTTAAATTCAAATATAAAAATGTGTACACTATTTTATCTTTATGTTTATGTCATTAGACAAGTGAACCATTATAAGAAGTCTGGGACAAGAATAGCTCTAGTTCATATTTTAATCCATTTCAGTGGATTTAAGATATTAATATGACTTCATTTTTAGTTCCTGAAGTGTTTTGGGTCTTATTTCAGACTATTTGTTATTGTGATTAGGTTAGATGTTTCTTTTGATCTTCCAAGTCTTATAGATTTAGAGAAGATTGATGCCAATCTAGATGCTCAACAACTATGTAGTCAGGATGAATCATCTTCAAAGGCTATGGTTGGTCCATTTGGGCTTTTGGCTTTGGCTTCTAAGGATTTGGCTGAACAAACTACCATCTTTTTAGGGCTGTCCTTCATCAAAACAACATGAAAATACTAATGTGTAGTGAACAAAGTAGGTAAGATTTCCAACAAATTAATTGTAAAATATAAAATAAGTCTTTCAAACATTAATCTGCAACACTGAAAGCGTGAAATTTTTTCATGTGTAGACCCTCTTTGAAAACAGATGTTGATAAAACAACATATGGAAGTTTTGTTTCTTTTTCCTTAAACAAAAAGAATGTCTCTCTAAGAGTACTGGAGAGTCATAATATAGCTACCTATAATTTCATTTAGGACTTGGGATCAAGGTGAACTTAGTAATTGAGCAGTGTGAATATTTTTGCAAAGTGCAGGTTGACCATTCAATTGTAGAGAAATTTGGAGAAGGGGAAAAGGTTTACATAACTGTCAGGGTTTATCCTAATCTTTTCATTTAAAATCCTGCAAATTTTTTGCCCTAAACTAAACAATTGAGTAGTGCTAAAACCCCAATATTTTTAGATGCTTGATTAAGAGTGCATACAAAACTTGGGTGCATCAACATGTACTATCCCTTATTTTTTAAGGTTTGAAATTACAGGGTTTGAAATCCAATGGTTTGAAATTTTACGGATCTTAACATTTATGTGATAACGGGTATGTTTATCTTATTTTAATTTATTTGTTTTCAGAAGATTATTGGAAACACCCATTTTAAAGTTTTGTTTTATAACTCACTCTTTGTCCATGCATCTACCGATCAGACCCAAGACAAACAATCTGCAAGAGTATCTAAAATTTGAGGTTTTCGTCCCAATTTCAATTTTCCACTGCTTATGGACACCCACTACACAAAAAGCTTAAAACAACACTGGGCACCCAAATAGTTTAGCATCAGAGTACCTTTTAATATCTATTCTAATTTTTCACTTCTTTTGTGTTGAACAAGAAGAATGGTGTTGAGCATATTTGCAGCAGCAACTGTATTACCCCCTCTTGCACTTGCTTCTCTGATTTTTTTGCAGAACATTTTCAAAAGCAAGTGGAGTAGTCATTCATACCCACCCGTGGCTGCTACAATAGTTGGTCATATTCTCAATTTTAAGAGGATACATGATTTCTATGTTGATCATCACTACCAACATAAAAAATATAGATTAGCTTATCCTACTCATAGCTATGTTTATACTTCTGATCCTGCAAATGTGGATTACATACTCAAAACCAATTTCACAAATTATGGTAGGGCATGTCTTCCTCTTACACTGTCTATAGTACCTATTGACATCTATTTTCTAGATCTTTGAAATTGCAAAAGATGTCTTTTTCAATTGAAGAAATGAAATAAATATTGGTTAGTTCTATGAAAGAATTGATGAGGTAAATTGTTTTAAAAAATTATAGGATTTAAGTTTAAGGTTTAGGTTTAAGTGGTATTTTTGTAGTATATCAAATATATTATGTTATGTGGGGATTCAATTGGATAGTTTTGAGTGAATCTTCATGTTTTTATTTTTTAGATTAATGGATAAAGATGGGCACCTGATTTGACATATGATAATCCTTCTTTGAAACAAAATATGGAGACACCAATTGCTCTTAGACCCTTGGTAACTCTTAGATGTTTTCAACCCTATACATATTGAAAGCAACATATACAATAATTACATTAAGATAACAACCTAGAATTATCTAGGTAATACATGAAACAAAGTTGCAAAATTTTGAAAAGTAGATAGGAGGTGAAACACAAAGTCAAGATCCTCATCCAAACACCACTATTGTCTATCCAACCCCGAGAATGCATCTTTGACCGTATTTATTAATTAATTGAAAATTATAATACAAAAAATTAATAGCACCACAAACACCAGCTTTAATACTTTTTGATTACAGGTCTAAAACTATTAGTTCCAAAGTACACTGGCTACTATTAGCAACAACATTTTAACTTCCTTCAAATTCGGTCCACCTCAATATCAATTGTCTTTTTTAGATTTCTGGTAATTTGACACATGCCTGATCACCTGGCATGCCACCTTTAAGGAAGGTAGAAGCTTTCTTACCAATCAAGGCTTGGTCAAGTGAGCACAGCACAACATCAACTTCAATTTTCTCCTCCAAAGAAATAAACCTTGAATCTAGATAGCCTGCAACATTATCTTTTTCTGAAGACCTGATTTCCTCTTCTTTAATATTTATTAAATTGAATTGCATTGAAGTCTTTCTTGAAGTGGTTTGGGATGTGCTTTTTTCAAGTTAGGATAAGAGACTTTTTTCTGTACTCTCTGAACTTTGAATTATTATTTTTTGTGCAAAGTTGTCCTAAATTGTGTTTGGAAGTTTGGATACAGCAAACAAGGAGCTTATATATAGATTAGATCTAAAATTCACTTTTAAAGGATTCTTAGCATTAAAATCTCAAGGTAAAGCTTTGTAGAAGTACCTGGAAAATGCAGAGCACATTGAGTACTTGGAGAATTCAAATGTTTCTGAAACCATTTAGGTCTCTTACATAGATGAAAGTACTTTTTTTTGTTGTTTTCTTGTTTCATAAATTTTCTGTTCAATTTAATGTATCTTTGGGAAGGAAATAGTTTCTATTTAACATCATCTATGCACTAATAGAATGCTAATGTTGGCAGAGGTTTGGTTGAAAAATCATTCAGCAACAAGCTAAAATTTGTGTTGCACATTGGACATGCAAAGAGATTTAAGGAAGATTGCAAGCTGGGCTCGAAAGTATATGCACTAGGAACTCTCTTCATCCAACTTGGAGTTGAATGTTTCTACCATTAACTATTGCAGGAAGAGATTAGTAAAATTAATACACTAATTTTTTTTCCAATTAACATATAGCTTAAGTATTTTCAATTTTTTTTGTTAGCATTCAACTGGGTGGTGTAACTATTCAATTATGAAGATCCATCCACAACAAGAAAGTAGTATGAAAGAATGAACATACCTGATACTGGATATCTTAGACAACATAGAAATGGATAATTGCAATTTGATTGATACAAGATAGTTTATGTACAATATGATACAAGAATAGTATGACAATGTATGAGAGTTTTCTTCCTTGACTGCCATTAGCCTTCATATAGATGGGATGACCAAGACATGTCTTCTTTAGACTGCAACCATCATGGTACTGAAAAATTTTACAAATACATGATTAAATTACCCACTCGTATTAACACTGGTATTCAGAATAAATTGTAGTTGGCTCTCCTTATATAATACCATATTATCATGTGATATCATAATAATTGAAATTTAAATGTAGATTTTTTTTTGCATAGTTGTAATTGAATATATCAATATTACTTTTAATATGGAAATTAGAAATGGTCTTTGTTGTATAATTTTAATTGAATGTATCATACTTAAAATTTAAATCCACATCTACATGCTTGTGTATGCACATTGGGTCCTATGGTTAGTTCAGATTAGTTTTTTTGGTAGAAATCACTTGAAAGGATTATGTGCAAATTTGGTCTTCAAGAGGTCCCTCTTCCCCCTCTCTCTCCCTCTTTCTATCCCTATCTCTCACCCTCTCTCTCTCTCTCTATTGCAAACATAACATGATCCTATTGGTAATGGAACCTAATCATGTTCCTCTAATGAGTTGTGGTAATGATTGTAGTTATCATGGTTGTTTCTAAAAATAAGGGCATTAAATCATCATGTGTTCTATGTCTTCATTATTAACATTGCAAATGTCTTTGTGCTCTTATTGGACACATCCTCTATATTGAAGCATTATCCATTACCACACCTAATTGCAATTCCATTCCTTCAACTAGATTGTTGTGTCTTTCTACTAAAGAGATTAGAACACTATCCACATTTAGTATTTAGTCATATATGCTCCATAAATATTAGTAATTTGATTTATGAACACAACAATTAAACACTACAAACACACATAAAGATTGCTATAATAAAAACTAGGATCTTTTCCCTTTTTTTTATTATCTCAATCTTCCTTCCATGCATAATAACAATTTTTTTGAAGAAAGGACCATTCTTGAGTGAGCTCACTATTGAGAATGACATGTCTTCTAATGAAAATTATATATTCTACAAATATAAATAGAATATTGCAAATTGTGGTGAGGATGGAATCAAAGACTTGCTAACAACTATAAATATCATAGATTAAGGAAGCAAATTTTAAATTGAAGATTAGAGTTAGAGTCAAATTAAAGGGTAGTAGTGGCATTTTTCCATATTATACATATCTAATAGCTTTATAGTGGATTTTTTTTTGATAACATAAAGCATTGTTTTGAGCTAGATGTGACTCCATATGATCTAATTTAATAATTTATTTGATAAATAATTATATTTCAAAGGTTCAAATCTCATTTTTTAAGAAATATAAACTTCTAATACTAGGTGTTTGATTTTAATTATTTATATTTTGGAAGCATACACATAGAAATCATTACAATGTTATTTTCAAGTGAAATTGAAGAAGGTAAGAATTAACAAAGCAATTACAATTCAATGACATTAGTGTTTGGATAGGTTGTTTGAGCCTTTAGTCATCCACTACATAAAAAGTATGCTTGAAAGAGAACATAAAGAACATTGAGTGGATAAATTGAGCAATTTTGAGGAATGAATTAAGGGTTGAGCAACCAAGGCATGTTGTAATATAATTTCTTCTATTTGGCCAAATCAATATAACCACTTTTTAAACAATGAACAAGAACATTGAGATAATTAAGAACAAATCTCCATATATTTAGAGAAAATCTCCTAAATGAAGGTGGTCATAAAGTGAATTATTGTACATGAAATAATCTACATTTCTTTAAGTCATGTATAAGTTTTTTGCATGTGGTGTCCACTTTAAGTAATGAAGTTCATCTTAAATAAATGTGGCATTGTTTTCACACAAGAAAAATTGAATAGAAAAAAAAATTAAATGTTAGATTTCAATATTTTTTTCTGAGATAAGTCAAACTTTGGAGACAAACAATTATCAATCATTAAGGATTTGTCCTATTTATCACAACAACAATATTTCTAAACTTTTATGTATTTTCTTTTTCAAAAATATGGAAAATGACACCTTCCTCGACACTTTTTTCTGAAATCCTTTCTCCTCTGATCCTTAGAAGCAAACAAACTTTTTTTTCCTTATATTCATCCTAACTTCTATCTTCCTTCTCACCCGGTCTCCTCTTCACCCTTTCATAAAAAAGGATTTTTTTTCCATTGATTTTGTATTTTATTTTGATATAATATACAACCTGTCCATATTTAAACATGTTACCTTTCTTCGGAATATACATAATATCCCCATTGGATGAACTTGGGTTACATTAATAGTTGGTAAGTATTAAAGAAGTTTATTGGGTAAATAGTCTCCTAAGACTTTATTGTGCTAATTTTGGTTTTACCAACAATTATTATAGACTAGACATGGGGAAAATGTTTGAGGAACTCTACTAGTGGGCGATTATTTGAAATAAATTATATGGTAAGCTTTTAAAGAGATAACTATCATAATTTTTTATTGGACCTCTTGTTGAATTTTCAACAAGAAAAAGCTAAAAAGTAGAATCAAACGGTTGTTATCCTTTTTTGACCATTTAAATTCTTTCAACCATTGATTGCTCTTCGCTCTTCCATGCTATATTTTTGCATATACAAAAGCACATAAGAAACATGTAAACTACGCCTTCAAATCTAAGTTCGTATTCTACTGCTTTACTGCTTTATACGTAGTATTCTACTACTTTACAATTAATAATGGGCATAGTGAGTGTCAATGCTAGTTTGACTAATGTGATTTTGTGTTTATCAATATTACAAAGAGACCAGGCCTATTGCGGAATGTTTGGAAGACTCTTGATTGTTTACCTGAATCTGCAAGGTAAAAGAGTACCATCAAGAGATGACAAATTGGATAATGCCTCCAACTCCAAAAATGGTTGTCACAATGCATGGAGGGACAATAGAAGCACATGGTGGCTAAACTGGATGATAAAAATAAAAAAAATTCTATTGCAAACCTATGTTGGGTATGATATTCCAGATTGCTTGAATGCATTGCAGTCAATGTTCATTGATCCATTGTTGTCACCTCAAAAACTTCATACATTTTTCTTTGTTCCTATTCAAACAAGAACAATTTCATGCCTGGTCTCACATGCCTAACAACCCTACCATATGAACTAGGAAGCCCAAAAATCTTAAGAACAAAACATTCTTTCTTAGTTCTTTTGTTAGATGAAAAATTCATACCGTCAAAAACCCCTTGAGGCCCACTAGTCTCAAAGCATGGACTTTTTTGAAGTAAAGCTTTCAGATTCATTCTAACCAAAATTGGCACAAAATTAACTAATATTTCTTCGGCGTACCCATTGCACACAAAGGTGCAATTGCTAGTCTTATACGGTACTAATAAATAGTTGAAACTGGTGGATGGAATAGAATGACGGGTAGAGTTTCAATTGTCTCCATGCCTTCTCATAAAAGGTGAACCATAGATTTTTAAATTTAGCTTGCTCTTGTTCATATTGGATACGCTTTCGATGTAAAATATGCGAGTTATGGATATTATGATTTTGTGTGATTGAAAAGTGAATGTAAATTTTATTAAATATTTTTCTACATTAATAAATTATAGTGAGAATTTTAAACCGCACAAACCTCTAAACATGATAGGCATGAATTCAATCTAATGAGTTTTTTGAAGTCCATGAACATCATCCCACACAGTATCTATGTTGAGGTGAAAGTATTCTACTCAACTCAAACCCATTATATTATGGCACCATAGATTCATTGAAATGATCTAAAATACTATCAAGATGAGGTTGCTACTAAAGTCGACATACACACGATATTCATGTTGTGAAAGCCTAAAACCAACAAATTTAAAATATATTGTAGTACAAATTAGTTGCAAAATAATAATGAAGATTATAAAATGGAATAATAGAATAATAGACAAGACATAGATTTACATGGTAAAACCTTGACAATATGTCAAGGAAACATCCACGGGGCAAAATATTGGTATTCTTATTTATCAAAGAAACTAAGTACAATCTTCAAATAACTACTGCCCTTCAATTACAATTCATTACAATGATTTTTCCTTCAAGGAAACAAGATATATATTATTTTCGACCTATGTCAAACTTAAAAAAAGACAAGCTTTATTTTTATTGCTTTGTTTTTATTATTTTATTTTTATTCCTTTCATTGTTTTAAAATCTTTATCTTTTCCAAAGATAAGATTCAGCTTTCTTTCTATTTTATTGTTGTCATATTCAACAATCATAATAATTTACTTGATACCTTCCCATGCCCATTCATCACCTTTTTTGCAAGCCCAAAGAACTAAAACACCACTTCAACTTCTCTAACTATATAGGTTTTGTAAATGTTTCTACACAATTTTCTAGTGTATGAACTTTCTCAAGAGCTACTCCACCTCCATCAATCACCTATCTTACAAAATGGTATTTAATTGTAATATGCTTAGTCCTACTATGATAAGCTATAATTTTAGTTAGATGTATAGAACTTTGACTATCACAAAATACAATCACCTTGTCCTACACTTTTCCAAACTCACCTAAAAGACCCTTTAATCAAATTACCTCTTTGCATGCATGGGAGACAACTATATACTCTGCCTCAGTAGTGGATAAAACAATTGTTTCTTGAAGCTTTGACATCCAACAAATAGGCCTCCCTACACGTGTAAAGATATAACCTGATGTAGATCTCCTTTTGTTCAAATCACTTGTAAAATATGAATCAACATAACCACAAATTGAACCACTACAACCATCAAAGGTGATACAATAATCACTTGTACCTCTAAGATATCAAAGCACCCATTTCACTATTGTCTAATGCTCTTTACCTAGATTTACCATGTATCTAGTGACAACACCAACTACATCTGAGATATTTGGTCTTCTACATACCATCACTTACATTAAACTTCCTACTGCATTAGCATATGGTACACGAGACATATTTGGTCTTCTACATACCATCACTTACATTAAACTTCCTACTGCATTAGCATATGGTACACGAGACATATAATCCTTTCTTCTTTATTATTAGATCATTAAATTGAAGAAAGATTAAAATGAGAAGCGAAAGGGATATTTATTGGTTTAACATTCATCATACAAAAGCTTACGAGGGTCTTCTCCACATGTACTTTTGTTGTGATAACCAAAGCTTTCCATGTTCCCCATCTTTGTGTATTTCCATGCCCAATATTTTTTTTCCTACTCCTAGATCCTTCATATCAAAAGTCCTAGCCATTTGAGCCCTTAACTCGTTGATATCAACTATGCTTTTGCTTTCTAAAAGCATAACCTGACACAAAGTCAAAGATGCATGTGGGAATCATTCTCTAAAAAAATATAAGTAGAACCTTGCTTATTCACATTTCTGATGAATATGAATTTTATTAAATAATATAATCAGAAAACATACATTTCAGTAAAATATTAATTTTAAATTTATTTTTTAAAATAATTATTATTATTTCACTTATAAAAATATAGCAGTTCTAAAATAAATATGATTTATCGATTAATCTAAATTATTAAAATACTCCACCAATAAATGAAATTCAACCACAAAATATCAGATATATCAAATATATTTTAAGTTTTTTTAATTGTAAAAAAAGATTTCTAACTATTATATCAAATTAATTAAATAACCTAAGTTAAGAGGATACTCAGCCAGTCACAGGAGACTTTGCAAATAGAGAATGCAAATAAACTCGTATACTGATATTTTATTCATAAACATGTATTACATATTTATAGTTACTAAGAACTTCCTTTATAATTATAATTATGTTAATTTTATTGACAGTTAATTGAACATCTAATGATAGCAAACTAGAGAAGATTAGATACATCGTTCTTATTGATATGCTGATGAGACATACAGTTCTATTAAACTGTTAGAGTGTTATTCCAATATTCACTACGAAATACTATGATATTCTGACATATTTAAGGTACTCAAATATGTCCCTGCTGCCTAAGCTTGTTAACAACAGCTAAAGCATCACTAATCAACATCGTAAGATTATCTATATTCTCCTGAACGGTGGAAACCAAGGTTGCATCAACATCGGTTTCTTGCAACCCAGTCACACAAGTATCTTGATTACTATCTACAGCAGTCAGCCATGTCTGCACATCTGAAACATATTCATTGAAATTGGCATTAGACAATTGCTTTAACTGTGACTCTGAATCATGAAGCTGATACCTTGTATCCTTCAAAAGATTTGAGCAGTCTTCAAGAGCCGAAACACTGGGATTTCTTCTTCTGAGCTCTTCTATAAAATGAGAAACTGGTTTCGCTTCTTCACTAGACAAAGCGACTGCAATAACAGAAAGCTGGGTTAAATCTGCCTCCAAAGCCCCGGGAGCTTTGGGCAGTGATGAAACGCAGAAGTCTGGATATAAGGCATTACTGCAGGCCATAGTGATAGTATCAGACTCAGCCCACCCTCCATGAATTGCCAAAAACATGATTGCCCACAACATGCCACTTCTGTAGGACGCCATGCTTGGATACAAAACTTTCGTTGCTATTATTCAGCAGCAGTCGCCTTATATCAACTACTCATTTTTGCTTTTTGTTCTTTTGTGAAGCATTGCGTCCCCCACTAATATAAAGATAAAATGAGTCTATTTGTATCCTTTCTTCTTGTGCTCGGAATCCCGATCAGGATGTGTCCATCGCACAACCCATTTGCTGTCGATTTCTTTTGAAGTTTTGCAACTTGCTTTTCGTGCATGTCATTGTCTTCCTAAAAGACTCCTGATTTGTTTTCTTTCTCGTTGTTGATAACTACCACTTGCACTTCTAAGCTCAATGGTTCTTTTGCTTCATTGGTATTTGTCGATCTTATCATGGGCAATAGGTAGTATTGACTCTAGGTTTTAATTTTCCAATAGTATGTGAGAGTTATGGGCATTATGATTCTTTCACTAGATAAGGTGGATGTGAAACATGTGAGAGTAATGGATATTATGATTTCTTGAGAGTTATGGGCATTATGATTCTTTCACTAGATAAGGTGGATGTGAAACATGTGAGAGTAATGGATATTATGATTTCTTGAGAGTTATGGGCATTATGATTCTTTCACTAGATAAGGTGGGTGTGAAACATGTGAGAGTAATGGATATTATGATTTCTTGAGAGTTATGGGCATCATGATTCTTTCACTAGATAAGGTGGATGTGAAACATGTGAGAGTAATGGATATTATGATTTCTCCACTATAAATTATGGAGTGTGATTAAAAAAGAATGTAAAATTCATTAAATATTTTTCTATACTAATAAATTATATTGAGAATTCTAAACTACACAAACCTCTAAATATGATAGGCATGAATTCAATCTAATGAGTTTGTTGAAGTCTATGAACATCATTGCACATAATATCTACATTGAGGAGAAAATGTTTCGCTCAACCCAAACCCATTATATTCATGGCACCATAGCTTCATGGAAATGATCTAAAATACTATCAAGATGAGGTTGCTACTAAAGTCGACATAAACACAATGTTCATGTTGTGAAAACATAAAATCCACAAATTTAAAATAATATTGTAGCGTAAATTAGTTGCAAAAAAATAATGAAGATTATAAAATGGAATAACAAAATAATAGACAAGATAGAGATTTACGTGGTAAAACCTTGACAATATGTCAAGGAAACATCCACGGGGAAAATATCAGTATTCTTATTGCTCAACAATCTTCACACAATTTATGCTCTTCAATTACAATTCATTACAATGATTTTTCCTTCAAGGCAACAAGATATATATAATATCTTTAACCTGTGTCAAACTTAGAAAAAAATTAATTTTGTTTTTATTGATTTGTTTTTATTGTTTTCATTCTTTTAAAATCTTTTTCTTTTTCAAAGATAAGATTTTGATTTCATTCTATTTTATTGTTGTCATATTCAACAATCACAATAATTTACTTGATGCTTACCCATGCCCATTCATCACCTTTTCTGCAAGCCAAGAGAAGTCAAACACCACTTCAACTTCTCTAACTGTACAAGTTTTGTAAATATGTTTGGACAATTTTCTAGTGTATGAAATTTCTCAAGAGCTATTGCACCTTCATTAATCACCTATCTTACAAAATGGTATTTAATTGCAATATGCTTAGTCCTAATACGATAAGCTAGATTTTTAGTTAGATGTATAACACTTTGACTATCACAAAATACAATCACCTTGTCCTACACTTTTCTAGACTCACCCAAAAGATCTTTTAACCAAATTTCCTCTTTGCATGCATGTGAGATAGTCATATACTCTACCTTAGTAGTGGATAAAGCAACTATTTCTTGAAGATTTGACATCCAACAAATAGGTCCCCCTACAAGAGTAAAGACATAACCTAATGTAGATCTCTTTTTTTCCAAATCACTTACAAAATATGAATCAAAATAACCACAAATTGAACCACTACAATCATCAAAGGTGATACAATAATCACTTGTGCTTCTAAGATACTGAAGAACCCATTTCACTGTTGCCCAATGCTCTTTACCTTGATTTACCATGTAACTACTAACAACACCAACTACATGTGAGATATTTGGTCTTCTACATACCATCACATACATTAAACTTCCTACTACATTAGCATATGGTACACGAGACATATAATCCTTTCTTCTTTATTATTATATCATTAAATTGAAGAAAGATTAAAATGAGAAGCGAAAGGGATATTTACTGGTTTCACATTCATCATACCAAATCTTATTGAGGATCTTCTCCACATGTACTTTTGTTGTGATAACCAAATTTTACCATGTTCCCTATCTCTATGTATTTCCATGCCCAAGATGTGTTTTTTTTCTCCTAGATCCTTCATATTAAAAGTACTAGCCATATGGTCATACTCACTTCTTGCAAAATTTTGGACCCCTCAACAACTCAACTCATATTTATATCATCTTTAACCTTGAAAACATTCTCCAAGGTCGGCTATGCACATCAACAGTGAAAACTCAATTTAGGTAAACACCAAACACTTATGTGGTAGATAGAAGTGAAGGAAGACCACACCACTCCTTATCTAGGACCCAAATATTTAACATCACACTACAACACACTTATACAAACAACAAACATCCACTACAATTAGTGTAAACACAAAGGTTGACTATTACCCATGTAAACACCATTAAAATTTTAAGTGCATGCTTCCTTTGATCCAACAACAATTCATGGACAACAAATGTAACCTAAACACAATCTAGAATATTCCACAAATACCCTAGAATCCAACAAATTCCTTCGCGACAACTTTCACTTGAAGAATGCACACATCCACTACACTCAAACAATTATGCCATACACTGTAACTTAAGAAACTAAATTTGAATAAAAAGCCTGAAACAACTTCAACTAAAGAAAGATACAAACATTATCAACACACCTTCAAATTCACAAGACTTGAAACCAAACTATAGAGAAATATGAAGCAAAAAAAATTCTCCCAAACACCTCTGCAATACAAAGCTCACACACTAGTGAACACAACTTCCTCTGCACAGTGATCCAACATACCAAATTCTGGATATAACACCTCTTAACTCTTCTAATCAACATATCCAAAGTGCATAGGAAGATCTTCAACCTAGAATAAATGTAGAGCAACACCATAACAATACATTACAACCCAGAATAATGTTGCAACTCAGTATTTCCTCTTTTTATCATATTCTCTCAAAAACAGTTGGAAATCAAACACCAAAAATATATCCTCATCATTTTCATCACTTACTCAACCATATATCCATAGACAAAATCTTATCAAAGTAACACTAGAATTTGACACCAATATCTTACTAATGATAACATAATGCAACTAATCAAATCATCATCAATGATGCAACAACATAGACACTCCATACTCTTGCAACAATCTTCTACTCATATAGTTGACACCAATGACAACACAAGCTTGTTGACATCAATGACAAAACCAACTACCCATACTTGTATTATATTTTATGGATAGTAGGATCTCACAATTTGTATCCCTTAATTCCATCACCATAACCAACAAAGATATATTTCTCAAATTTGGGGTCCAATTTAAAATGTCCAAAAACATCTAAATGAATATAATCTAGAATAACCTTACTTGTATGACTATCTACTTTAAACTTCTATCTAGATTTCTTCCCATAAACACAATACTTACAAAAATTCAAATTTAAAGGTTTTAGATTTGGAAGTAACTTACAGTTTAACAATACCTTCAACACTTTCTTGCTCATATGACCTAATCATTGATGTCATAAATGAGTAAATTCATTTTCTTTCTCAGATACTGGTGTTACTTCATTTATTATATACTCCCTTCTAGCTTGTAAAGGTTTCTAATATAAATGTAGCCTTCATGACTAGAACCTCTGAAAATGGGGGTTATTAGTGCTATTGTATGGTTTAGAACATAGAGCACACCCACTTTCAAGATATTCCACTCAAGGATAACCCTAGAGATCTCAATACAAAAGAGAAAGAGATCTTGCAATAGGGTTTTCCTAGAAACTGAATATAAACAAATAAGGGGTTCACCACCAAGTTTAGACTTGGAAAATATAATGAAATGATGAAATGAAAAAACCCTAATATGATGCAAACTTGATTTAAATGAGCTAAAAATGCAAGTAAAGAAAAAAAATGATTTGAGATAGAAGGTGTGCACTTGGAAATCTAGAAATGATTGGACGGAGGGAACACTTGAAAATTTGATTCTAATGTTGAGTGGGACTCATTCGCCAATTTAGGCGAATCAATCCAAAATTTGGAAAACTATACGGGAATAGGAATCTACCAAAAGGGTATCTGAATCTACAAGATCTGAAATTTGACTGAAACTGGGACTCATTCGCTAGAAGTGGTGAATCAATCCAGTTAGGATTTTCTGAAGCTTCAAAGTCTGATCTTGCTCTTCTCTATCTGCTCTATCCTTCCTGATTGGTTTTTGGATCTGAAACACTAAATTGCAACATGTAGGCCTTCTCCAATGTTCTCCAAAGCTTGATGACAACTTTGAAAACTTTGAATGATTGACAACTTTTCTCCAATCTTGCTCCTTAAGAAATATGCAACCTAGACCGACAAATCACACACAAAGGAAAGGGAATAAATGTTGTTGGGTTAGTGTATAGGATTTTTCCTTGGTCAAACCACTTGTCAAGGTAATCAAACCTTGAAATGAAATCAAATAAGAATGGAGAATGATGAATGAACAAATGACAATGTTGCCACTCACCAAACCCTTGCAATAAAGTGTTGCAAACATGTAAGAGATGGATCCAATGGATATAGATCTTAACTCTTGCTTGAATTGGATAGATCTTGAATGTAATGCTTGCTTGAATCACAAAATACCACATGACAATTGTTAGGTCCAAAACAAACATGATGCATGAAGTCCTTGACATGATGATTGATACTTGAATGTTTCTCTAAAATGCTTGATAATATGCTCTTGAATGCACTTGAAAAACACTTGAATGCTCTTGTGAACTCAGCTTTGCTATTAGGAATGATCTCACAAAATTCTTAGGTGAAAATGAATGAAAGAACATTATATTTATACTCAATTATGCAAGAATTCCCAAAATTACAACACTACAAGCCGACATCAAATCTAGGAGAATAAAATCCCACCAAAAATTTGTTGTCCCTTAGTTGTTGCCCTTGATGTCAAAGACACACAAAGAAATCAAATTCTTGGTACAACATGGTATTTCTGTATTTTATTTAGTGCTTGATATGGATGCACCTTTTAGGTTGAAGGTTGGTAACTATGGAAAATTGGTGTTTATGTTCTTGATGGCAGTCATTATATTCACTATTGAACAGGTCCTTACATTCAGGTCAAGGCAAGTGCTATTCAGTTATCACATGATCTCATCATATTCACAATATGATCACATTTATATCATATACTCTTGATCATGTATGGTGACACTTTGGCATCATATGATAAGATGATAACATGTTTGACAACTTGGCATTAATGTCAAAGACAATAAGGTATCTTGGAGTGTTGGTGAGGTTATATCTCTTGGCATATCTTGATTTATGTCAGTGATCAATTTATTAATCTTCACTTAAGCACATTTATATCATTGCATAAGTATATGGCATAAGGATGGTGCTCCATGATATATTTCATTTGATGGTTATTTTGGTCTCAAGGGGACATTTATATAATGAATAATGAATTCACCGACAAGGTTTCATATGTTTGATTATTTCAAATGTCATTATTCAATCGGGCTTTGCAAATGCTTGTGGAGATAAAAGTTTGACACCGGCATAATAATGATGTTTTTTTGTTACTAATCATTTCCTAAAAAGATTAATCATTTGTGTTCAAAATTTAGGGAAAAGAGGTGCGACCACTTAGAACAAGTTGTGGAAGCTTGGTAAATAATGGAAGAGGAATGTTGCTTCGCACAGGAAGTAGTTCTTTTAAGCAACTGTGACAGTTATGCTTGTGATGAGCAGCAAATCTAGTATTATGTCTCCTTAACTTGTGTGTTCTTGTTTTACTGAGAAGAGGTAAAATTTTAACTATTCTTTAATCTTTGAAGTTTTTTTTTATCCTTTGAAAAAAAAATTTTAGTCGGGTTTATTCAAAATGTTCTTGCTTAAGTTGTGACTAACTTTGATTGAAATCCTAATCGAGTTCTACAAAGACGAGAATTTTTTAAGGGTTTAAAGTGTGTTTATTCTCAAAAACCCATAGGTCTTGGCAGGTGTTAAAGGTTGATATTTTAAGTTTCATTACCCGTTCTTGGTTTACTGGGAAGAGGTAAAATTCTAACTGTTCTTTAATCTTTGAAGTTTTTGTTTAGCCTTTGAAAAATCTTTGTTAGTCGGGTTTATTCAAAATGTTCTTGTTTAAGTTGTGACTAACTTCAATTGAAATCCTAATCGAGTTCTACAAAGACTAGAATTTTTTAAGGGTTTAAAGTGTGTTTATTCTCAAAAACCCATAGATCTTGGCAGGTGTTAAAGGTTAATATTTTCAGTTTCATTACCCGTTTGTTGTCAAGTGTTAATGGCTAAGGATTTTTGATTTCACTACTTAGTTGCAATCCATCTTTGGTTATGTGGGCTGCCTATGCTAGATTCTTGTTAACTCTTGTGGGTTTTGTTGTGTAAACTGTGGTAAAATAGTTATTTGGTAAAAGTGGTTGTAGGATAGTTATGATGTCTTCGTTTCATTCTCTCTTCACATATTTTGAACATTATTTATGCTTTGTTGAATATATTTAGGAGTTATTGATTAAGAGAGATATAATTGGTAGTTGTTGATTTTATACTCTGTTAAGAGTTATTCTTCTCAGTAATATGTAAAGAATTGTATCTCATGATATTTGGTATCTATACTTAAAGCATTATCAAAAAGGATGAAAAGAATTTGTAGTGCATTGAGAAAGTATTTGTACAAGTTTTTGCCTCTGAATCTTAAGTGATGCAAGATCAAAGGATGTTATAGAGAGAAATAGAGATGATACTGTGTATATGAAATTCAAATAGTGATTGGAAGATATTGATTGATATATTTCCAGTGAGGCACTTTCTGTCAGTGAGATATATCAATGAACCATTGAGGCACTTTTTTTCAATGAGACATATCAATCAGCCAGTGAGGCATTGTAAACAATGAGTTTTTGAGATTAAGCTAGTGAGGCATTCTCGAGTGGTTTTTCTACCCCATGAGGGTTTTCCGCTTAGGAAAAATACAGTGTTATAATATTATTGTCTTGGTTTGATGATATTATGTGTTTAATTACTTTAATGTTTCTCCTTATTTTAGTTTTGTGATTGCATTCAGTTTATGAATGTTTTAATCGTTGAAATTGTAAGAGCACATATTGTCTCATTTTTTTGTTAAAGGAAAAAAGAAATCTAAGACACTAATTCACCCCCCCTCTTAGTGTCTTCACCACTCCAACAAGTGGTATCAGATCCAATCCCTTGATTAATCAAGTCTAATCGACTTAAGGGTTCCTAGTATTGGAGTGTTGTGTCTGATATGGCAAAAAGTAGAAGGAATAAGAAAGAAAAATCATAGCCTGCAAAAGTAGAAATGCCTAAGGAGAATCAACAGCCTGTAGAATAAATGATTTCTAATATAGAAATTGATGAATTTGTGTTGGAAATGAATGAATCAGATATAGGAGTGTGAAATTGATTTTGAGGGAGAATTACATGTTTCCCTAGGTGAGATTAAAAAACTCTGGAAAGAGAACCAAAGTTTAAAAGGCCAACATCAACAAGAGGAAGAATTCAAGAAAAAGGTACATTATGATCTTGCAAAAGTTTCTTTAGAACTTGAAGAGGCAAGGAATTTGATTGTAGATTTAAGATGTCAAGCTGAAAATTCAAATAAGCTAACTATTAGCCTAAATATAGAAATAGAAGAACCCAAAAGGATAGTTGATTTTACAAAATCTGATCTTGAAGTCAAAACTCTTGAGTGCCAAAAGTTAGAAAGTGAAAAGATTCAGGTACAGAAAAATCAGAATTTTGATCAAAGTACCAACAAGCTAAATGAGATGTTGGATAAGAAAAAGCATCATAAAAACATCTTTGGTTTAGGATATGAAAAAGGACAAGGCTCTGGAGTTCAAGATGAGTCTAAACATGAAATAGTGTTTGCAACAAAAGATGGAAAGAGTTTCAAAGTAAGGAAAACTCCAAGAAAGAAGATAGACTTGAACTATTGTATTGCTCCTGAAATAGAAAATAAGGTTGCAAATGAAAAACAACACAAGGCTTTGAACAGAATTGGAGGAAGAGACAGCTGGTTCACAGGATCTACATCTTTTAGGTCACATAATCATTCAAAGAGATACAATCATTTTCAATTTCATGGCTATTGTTATTCATGTCATAAATATGGTCATAGAGTTAGAGATTGTAGGACTTATGGTAGAAATGATTTTGAATGGCATAAGAATAAAATTCCTTATAGTATGACAAATAAGAGTTATAGTGTGGTATGTTACAAGTGTAACCAAGATGGTCACATAGAAATAAATTGTTGGATGCATGGAAGACATGATCATAGAAGTTCTTTTTGGTTGTCAAGAGAATATGATTTTGTTCCTCCTATTAGTTATAAGGTTATATGCTATAGAAGTCATAATCTTGGGCACACAGTATGGAATTGCAGAAAAAACCCTGTGAAGCCACCTAATCACTTTAAGGAGGTAGATATGACAAACAAGAAAAAGAAGAAACCTATTAGGGTTTGGAGAAGAAAAATTAGGTCTAGGAGAAAAAAATCTTGATCTTATGCACACTACACAAGAGACATCATTTGTTGCTTCAAAGTGAGCCATGAAGATAGGAAGAGATGCTCAATGCCTTATCTTTTTTCCCAAGAAGAAAATAAGAAGAGAGTAGCAATATAGGAACATGGAAAATACTCTTGGTGGTGAAGCTATGACAGGACCTTTATGTGCAATGAATGGAACACAATTACAAAAACATTTATGATAGTAGACAGTAGAAAGCATGAGACTGACAGTATAACATGACACCTCTTATGACAGGGAATAAATACTTTTTCATTCATGATTGTTGTCCTTCATTTTTGGTTCTTGGATGTTGATATTATATATGAGGTGCTCTTTACAGGTGGAAGGTAATATTGGTACAGTAAGGGCTTTTATGACATTAACATAAGACTTCTTTGTGGTTTAGATCAAAAGTGGAGTTGCATTATAATTCATGCTAGAAGTTTCCCATTATGTGTATGCACTTAAACAAGATCTCAAAG
>VDFB02131883.1:0-19278 GCA_007258455.2 Sequoia sempervirens | reverse complement strand
TTAAGAAGTTCTAGTATGGATATCTGTGCTGGGATCTTTTGCAATTAATCAACTATATTGTATTGATTTGAAGAACAAACAGGTGTTTTAGATGTAGTTCCTTCCAATATCAACTTGGACTACCCCCTTGTGGTCACATTTACTGGTTGATTGTCTTGTTTATCCTTTATTTTGATGACATTGATTTGATTATCAGTTGCATACATGTTTGTGGTCAAATTTATTGGTAGGTTATTTTATTTATCTTTGATTTTGGTGGCATTGATTTGATTATCAACTGCAAAAATGTGAAGGATGGTAGTATCATAGACATAATTCACATTCTTCCCTTTGTTGTTTGTTGAAGAGGATTCACCTTTTTCGAATAGTTGGGTAAATGATTTTTAAATGTACCATGATCATCTTTTATTTTAGGTCCTTCTACCAATATGTCCTTTCTATTTATCAAGTCTTGCACCAAATTTTTTAATTGTATGCAGTCATTTGTTTTATGACCTTTGTTTCTATGAAAATCATAGTAATATGAATCATTCTACCATGATGGTTTAACTTGTGGTTCCCAATCTCATGCCTTTGGTAATGTTATGAGTTTATGTGCAAGAAGCTCTTTTAAGGCTAAAGGTGTAATTTTTTTGCGGTATGATGGTGTTTGATATGGTGGTGGAGCTAGTTTAGAGTCACTGTTGTTTTGATTGTTGTTGGTTGTAAAACTTGATAAATTGAAGATTGGTTTTGCATTCTGTGTATCAGTTGCAACATCATTACAACCAATTTTATTTCTTTTCCAAAATTTGGGTTTGTCATTGTTGTTATGATGATTAGAAGAGTTAGTAGATGTTCCTTTGTTATAGATTTTTAGTATTCCTCTTTTAATCAAGGCTTCCTCAATCTTAAGTTCATTTTCAATCATCTTTTCAAAGTTGGGAGGACACTACAGTTGGAGCCTATAACTCATTTCACTGTTTAGATTATCAATGAAGATATCTACATCTTCAAATGATTTGATACCTGGTGGGAGTTTTGAAAACCATTTCATGCATTGACCACCAAAACTTCTAGGAAATAATCTCATGAGATAAGTTTCTTCATGTACAAATTCTAGACTCAAGGTGCAAAATTCTCTTACATGATTTTGAGGATCAATTTTTCCATTGTATTTGTCATATCTTGGAAATTCATAGTTTTTGGGAAAAGGTATCATGTTCATATTTCTATCAAAGGGATAAGGACAAATGTCTTGCAACAAATATCTCTTTGTTGTTCCTCTTTACATATCTAGGATTTGTTGTTATATATTTTTCTTTTGGTGAGTTAAAGCATTCATTGGATCTATGATTTGTGAGTCGGCTTCTATTTTCTTGGGAGCTCCTTTCAATTGGTTATCATGAAAATCATTGGGAAGTTTTACACCTTGATTCACTAACATCAGAAAATACTTCTCTCCATCTTTTTCTAGAATTTTCTCAATGAACTTGTGAAATTTAGGGTCTTGTTGAGCTTGTTGAATATCCTCATCGGTTATCTCATCTATTTCAGGTTGGTAAAATCTATGGAAAGGATTTTCTTCTCCTTCTACCATGGTGGTTTGAGTTTCTACTTCTTTTTCTTTGAGTTTTTGTTTTTGAGCTCTTGTTAAACAGGCATACAAGTGATAGAGATTTACTATGCTTTGATCTTTGTTTTGGGAGTGCCAATGAAGTAACTAAGTCAAATAGGATGATAGATCCTATTGATGAGACTAGGTTAAATCTGATTGTACAACATTTTTTTTGTGATGAAGGATGAGAGATCTTGATGGTGAAACTCAACTAATAATTAAAGATGAGATTGATGGTTGGGCACTTTAAGTTGTTTGATCCAAGTTTAGTTAAAGGGATTGCACTTGCAAAACCCAGTTTCTTCAAGTTTAAATCAATGTTGTAATGAGAAATGATCTTTGCTCTGAAAAGGATCCCTAAATATGCTTCTAATTGTTGAACAAAAGGTCAATTTAGCTATCTATTTGAGTATCAATTAGATGCGCTAGAATAGGGTGCAAATGCACTGAAAGATGGGACAAGTGTGCTAAAATAGAGCTTTTATGTGCTAGATTGTCAGCCAGATGCGCTAGAACAAGAAGCTTGTGTGCTGAAAGATGGGGAAAATGCACTAGAAAAGACCCTATATGTGCTAAAAGATGAGCCAAATGCACTAGAAAGGAAATTAGATGTGCCAGAATATGGGCTAAATGCATTGAAACAGGAAGCTTATGTGCCAAATTGGGAATGTCATTATTTTGAAAGCTTGTCTAGTTTTCTTATTTTTGAATCAGTGAATTGGGTGTTTTTAATGGATGACAACCTAAAGAATGAGAGATGTTGGAAATGCAAGATATATTTCCTACATTACATGATTGATAAACTAGTTGTAAATGATATGCAAAGATTATGATGTTGCTAATTAAAATGAGATAATGATAATGTTGTAATTAAGAAGTTACCAATGAAAATGACATGATTAATCTACTTGATACTACAATACTAATTCTAAATGCTCAAATGATAATGCTAATGAAAATTCTGTAGAGTGAAATTGCTAAAGATTGGGATCCTTTTTGCTGTAGAATGAAGCCTTATTTATAGATTTTCCAAGGCATGAGTTTAGGTGGTAGAAACCAACGGTCTGGATTTGATCTAGAGAATGGATGGTTGAAGATGAAGAGGTTAGAGAGAAAAGGGGAGAGTGTTCACTTCATAAGAACAAATTGCCAAGTGTGAGGAGGAATAAACTGGATAAGAAGGCCAAGTGTCCCAAATTAGGTAGAATTTTGTTGAGGATAAATGCTAAATTAAATATTAGAAATATTCAATTTCTTGAGACACATGATGAGATGGAATGTAAGAAGTTAGTAGACATGTGCTTAAATTCAAATTTAGAATTCAAATTTAATAAGAGAAGGTTAATTAAATAAAACAAACTAATTAAATTTGTTCATTTAATTAAGATATGAAGAAAATAATTTAGGATAGGAAGAATTAGAGAAAATGAACTATATAAATAATTTTTTCAATTTATTTATAAGTAGATGAATTAAAGATTATTAATTAAATAACTTGTATTTAATTAAATTCCTCCAAATCAAATTTGAGTGTATATAGGTTCAATGGGGTGCATTGGCTCTTAAGGGGGAGGAATGATTAGAAAAAAGTTGGGGTGCCCTAATTAAATAATATATAATCAATTTTATCCTCACTAAAGTGTAATGACCTTTCGGTTGTAAATTATACATTCAACTTCTAATGAGGACATAGATTGTGAATTTTCAATTTCTATGAAAATGCATAAATAAGCTCAATTCAAAACCAATAGATAGAGTGGTATGCATACATCTCTTTAGATGAGTTTGTCAAGTTGTGCCATACATCTCATATATCAACTCTCTGAAACAGTGTCCAATGGGCATACATCTCTCCTACGAGATTGCCCAAATTGTATGGAGTTGAGGCATACATCTCTCCTACAAGATTGCCCAAATTGTATGGATCCAAGGCATACATCTCATTCACAAACTTGCCCAAAAATTGTAATATCTTTCATATTTTGAATAAAATAATGTTTTTCATGTTTTTCACTTTGTGTATTATGATTTATAATACTAACAACACCTTGCTGAGTATTGTGAATTCAGATTAGTGGTATCAGAGCCAAGTTGGTTTTCCACATGAGACAACACAGTCGGTTTCCGTGAAAAGAATAAAGAGGATTTCGAGGAGTATTTGAAGGACTTTGCATCTGTAGTCTCATTCTGGGGTTACTCATGAACATTTCTACTACGACTAGTCATGACCGATTGGTTGTTACTACCATCACGTTTTTGACAATGGTAAGGAAGAGTGTGCATCATGTATTGTTTAGTGGCATCAATGTTTTGCAACAGATTTGTGAGAGCATTGTAGCACCCAATGTTATGATCAAGGATAAGTATGAGGAGCTGTTTGATATAAACCATGTGGAATATATTGAAAGAGATATTGAGGGTAATGATCTTAACATGAGAAAGTGAATCACCTGCACATCTTTTAGATTACAGAGTTGTATCACTTCAAATTCAAAAACCTATGGGGAGGTCAAGTTTAATACATGGGATGCCTATGTATGGGGATTTCAAGCTACTACAGATATCATTGAATTTGTTATTCACAATCCAGGTGTGGAGGAAGATCCTGTTTGCAGACCCATGCTCAGCGTCATTGCTCTCAAAAACTTTAGAGCACCTAGATTCTTAAAGCATAATCTAGTGAAGAATGGAGATTTCGAAGAGGGCCCCTACATTGGCTTACAAAGCCAGCCCAGCTTTCCACAGCCCTCGATACTGCCTCTACCCTTCCCCATCGCAAGCCCTCCCCTGGATGGCGCGCGTTTAATGGCCCTTCTTACTGCGCACAATTCAGACAATAGCAATGCAACAAGTAGTGACTTGCATCTGCCTTTGTCATTGTCGTTGCCTCTGCCATCAAATCTTGAGCTACCGCTGCCTGCCCTGAGCGCTCCCCACAGGTCACATGCCCGCTAACTCTGTTGCACCGTCGGTGTTGTCACCTGCCACTCCTACTTCTCCACCATAGGCCCCTCCTAGCAGGTTGCCCAGTGGTAAGCTTCCTCACGGTAGGAATTTGGTGGGAGAGCATGTGGCTTACGATATCAAATATCACCTACCTGGGGAGGTGCAGCCTCAGCTCGAGGTTTCACCCACGACGAATTATAGCTCCGATCCACTTCTTGTGGTCGGACGGTAAATTGCAGTCAATCAAACCTACATGTGCTATGGATTGCGAGCAGGGACCATCAGGATTCCTAATGTGAATGCTGCACTCCAAGCATTGCTTCGCGACCAGCCCTAGAGGGTAACAGATATGGCGTTTTTCTCTGGAGATGTCCATCTCTTAGCCAATGCAAGTTCAGATGGGAAGATTTTTATTCGAAAAATTGTAGAGGGCTTTAGTGATGATGAAATTTTTTACAGATAGTTCAGAGCAAAACCCTCTTGGCTATACAGATCGCAGGTGATTGGGAGTCAGTTCATCCACGTTTATGTTGGCATTCTCATCAACATGATGTGTTGGTAGTGGGGGTAAAGTATGTACTTAAAATTCATATTGTGAAGGTAAGATCAGTTGCATTTGAAGAGCCTAACAAATTCTAAGTCAATATGATGGTTTCAAGAAAGATGATGAAAAGCTAGGTTAAAGATGCCTTAGCACTTGCCAATTAGAAACGAATTGAAGTTCATCCTCAAACAAATGTGCTATCTAAATTCTCAACATTGAAATCAACTTCAAACTCTCTAGAGCTACAAATAACTCTTCAAATTTAAGCTCTTTCAATGATACAAATGTTGCCAACCTACCCAGTTATCAACTAGGTGCAATGGGCCCGTTACCTCTTAAGGGGGAGGAATGATAAGAAAGAAGTTGGGGTGCCCCAATTAAATAATATATAATCAATTTTATCCTCACAAAAATGCAATAATCTTTTAGTGGTGGCAAGTTGCCTACCAAAAACATAGGAAGAGGTATTGAAAGTGAGTCAACACCTCTCAAGACACCTATCTACATTGACACCTTGCATGAGAAGGAGTCAATGGGATGCCTAAGTAGGCTTAAAGGCTAAATGTATGTAAATAATGCAATATATACACTAATAGTATGTTGTTGCCACCTATAGAAGGGGTATAAATGATACCATTCATCACACAAACACCATCGTAGAAAGAGTTGCCAACCGAAGGTGAGGGAGAGATGGTGGAAAAAGTTTATTCTCAAAATTCATATTATTGGTGCTCATACCTTAATAATTATGAAGTCAAATTGTGTCACGCTTACTGAAATGTTACATGTTATCCACCAATCTAGATTTTTTTATCTCACTAATTAAATTAGTAACTAGATTCACATTATATTTGTTTTTTGATTGCTTGGTAGTAAAGATGGAAAATGGGCTTTAGCCTTTTGATTAACATGGAGAATATGTAGAATACATACAATTTATGCATATTACATAATGGTGCACTAATATTGAATGATAGGAGATATGAATGCATGGATGATTGAATATGAAATAGATATAATGATGATTATATGTGCATTGAAAAGTTACATGGGTAGATATTTAGTTTTTTAATAAAAAGGGTAAAATTTTATTCAATTAGAGAAAGTTCCATAATACAACTAGTAGGAAACAAAAGCCGAAGGCAACAAAGCACATCTAACCACCAAGAACCAATGAACAAGAACCCACCCAACCAAGACAACTAGAGCCTAATCAAGGACCACACATATCCTCCTGAAGCAAACTTTGCAATTTATGAGCACATCCACTATGAAGTTACTCCCACTCATCCACCTTCCAATCATCCCTAAACTTAGAAGCCCATTTAGATAAACAATTAGCCACATTGTTCCATTCCTGAGGAATATGAAAAAAATACCATCTCAAGTGTGTTGCACAACTGGTGAATATGTCACATAGTAGACAACAATTGCTAGTTCAACCCATCAATGTTCTGCCTATTTAACAAGTTAATCGTGATTTGTGAATCATATTCACAAATGATCTTACATGCCAACCAAGGGAATAGGCCTTTTCCATAGCAACAAGAATAACCAAATCCACCATGAGGTTATTAGTCTAGATACCATGATACTTGGAGAAGAAGATGAGGACAACCCCAAAACTATCTCTCCCTTATCCTCCCACACCAACATAACCTGGATTTCCCCTAGAAGATCCATTAGTATTAATTTTCAAAATTCCAGTAGGAAGTGGAGACCATCTACCTTCTCTTTGAATTTTTTGTTTTGGGCATCTTCTTCCAATGGAACAAGCCTTCTTCAAACTGAGACCATTCAGTACCAGACCAAGAAACACCTTAGCCTCCTCAACATTCAGGGGAGTACCAACATCACACTTAGTTGAAACAATCTCCTGAAACATACCAAGAATGCATTGCCAAACTGGGGAAACCACCAACTTTTTATCATAGAAAATCCTACGATTCCACTCCAACCAAATCTACCAAAGAATGCACGAAGGTCCCAAAAACCACACAATTTGGAGAGGAAATGAAATAGCTTGGAGTCTCCCCAAAGACTTCCAAAACACAAAAATGGAAAGGGCATCCACACATGGGTGCCTCCAGACCTCCCACCATAAATTCCAAATAGATCTAGAAAAGGAGCATTGGAAGAAAACATGTGAAGAAGACTCCTCACTACTTCCACATAGAAAACATATAGATGGCCCCTAAAAACCCCTCTTTAGAAGATTCTCCCAAGTAATACATATATCATGAGCCACTAACCAAAGGAAGAAGTTGTACTTGGGACACAAAAAAAAATTCCATACATATTTCCACCTAGGGATTTCATCTGCCCCCTACTTCCTTCCATCCAATTCATGGTGCCCAACTACCACCAAGAAAACCCCTTTAGGATGCAGGGCCCAAGCTAAGACATCCCTTTTCCATAAAGAACAACAAACTATCTTTACTAAAATCTTATCTAGCTCAGCACAATCCCCATCTAAACTGCTAGGAGGTCAAATGTGACACCCTTTCCATTTGAGCACCTCCACCTAACTCAACCGTAGGGTAGTAGTTATTTTATTCTACATTAATGTTTTGATTAAATTATTATATATTCATTAAGTTTGTAGAAATGTTTAGCTCATAATTTTTTATTTTTTATTAGGTTAATGTAGGCTATATTGACGACCCTTTTACTTGTATATCAATTTTCCTTGTTTAATTTTTTGAGAATTGCAAGTTTCAAACGAGTTGCCAAATTTGTGTTATTATTTCTATATATACATGATTTAAAGATAGTCTAAGTTACTAATAAAAAATATTAAGTTTTAGCTTCTCATGTATAGGTTGTACCTAGGCTCTTTCCTTGCTTTACTTTTGATCTACAAATTCCTCAGAGTAAACAAGGTCATGGATTCATTGTCATCATGGTAATACCTACATAACATTAATTTGACTCTGAAAGAGATTTTTTTAAAACTCATGAAACAAGTTGAAGGCCATTAGCTTGGTCTATATTTTGAAGTACTAGATTATAGTAACACAAGTTTATTGGCATAATTATTGGCTAAGCTTAGATTTTTTTTAAATATTCTATAACTATGTCAAAGAGCTTAACTTGCAACTATGAACAAAATACAAAATCACAACAAAATGATATATTACATGTTGAATAGTATCCTATAATGGCAACTGTTTATATTATTTAAGATTAATTAACAATGCAATTCACCTATTCCAAAGATATAACTTCTTAATCAAACATTTCACATTTCACCAAAAATACAAAAATATTAACAAAGGGAAATGCAAATAAGTTGAGGCTTTACAAATGTAACAATAAATAAATGAAATTGCAAGTAGAATTCCTCTACATATGCAACACCATATTTTTTCCAAAACCTATATGTTTTATCATATATCACTCTTCCCATGTAATGCAATACAGGTTACTCATGATTGAAATATGTGCAACCCTTGTCCACTAAACTTGTATGCCTACACACATAGAATACAAACAAAGCATACATCAGGATATGTACTAGAGTGCTCCATTAATTTAGATATTTTATGAGCATCCTTACAAAATCTATTTTGTGCATACCCTACAATCACAATATTCTATAAGACCACATCTCTTTGAGGAATTATGTCAAAGAGTTACAAATTTAGCTTTGGCTGGAAATTTCATGTCTATATGCCCCCCTACATGTTATCCATGTTTGTTCCCTTCTTGGCTTCCAATAGTTGTATCTTTAGATATATTATTACTTTTAATGACATTCCATGGTTAATTCTAATAAAGAATCTTGATAATATATTTTATAATAAAAAAATAACAAATTTTGGGGGTCCATGATTTCAAGGATGTTTTCATCTTTTGGTTGAATGCACTCATCCCATGAATGTCTTAATATTTTGGTTGAATTCATTGATTCTAAGAGATGGTTTGCATACCTTTCTCACAATTATTTTTAGAAAGCAAGACTCATTTGATCATGTTAGTGAATGGATTGTATAAGGCATTTCATTGAATGGTTATTAAAAATAGCAAAAATTAAATTCTACAAAAGAAGATAGAGCATATATGGGACTATCTAAAAGCTCGTGGATTTGCTAGAGGTGTTCATCAAAAGGTTGCAACCAACAACAAACAATGAACTACATGATTTTAATTCTTACTAGGATTGCTAATGTATTATTTCATGACACAACTTTCAATATTTTGCAACTCACTTGCTCTTGATTTTGAAGAATAAATTTGGGCCTTTTTACACAATACAAATAAGTCTTTTGAAATATTCAATTACATTGGAGATTGTCCTATTTTCTCTTCTCCTGACTTAGCAAATTCATAAATAAAATATTTCTAATTGATTCTTCATTAAATCTAAATGTTGAATTAGTAGTACTCAAAATTGGTCATTTCTAATACATCTAGTTATATTGATATTTCTTCTATGTTATTAGTAGCATCTTTAAGTTTAAATAGAAAAAGAAATATTCTCAAAAGATTCTATAAACAACTCCTACCCCAATAAACCCTAGGTTCTTTTTCTAACTCAATTGACAATCAAATTAATCATGTTATTAAAAAGACAAATCTATCGTGAATGTTCTTTATCTCCATTTATATTTTTATGGTGATGAAGATATTATATAACAGTTATTTAAGCTAAATCAAAATTTTATTCAATCTTAATCATTATTTTTGTCTTACGTGAACCACATATTCCCCCTACATAGCACTTACATTGTTCAATGTATAAGAATTTAACCTATGATATATCAAGCTCAACTTGAACCACAACTCCCCCTACGTGGCACTTATTGCATTACAATCCTAAAAATAAAAGTGATAAAAAAATTGCATAGTGGTAAGTTTACATTGCAGCATTAAGAAGTGATGCAAAATTGGACAGCTGTAGGTTTGCATTGCATTATCAATCACACTAATCATTCCCGTAAATTTGCTTTCTTGTTTTGGAATCAGTATCCCGAATTCTTATAGTGGTAGGTTTACATTGCATCATTAAAAAGTGATGCAAAATTGGACGGCTGTAGGTTTGCATTGCATCATCAATCACACTAGTCATTCTTGTAAATTTGCTTTCTTGTTTTGGAATCATTATTCCGAATTCTTATAGTAGAATTCTTATAGTGGTCGGTTTACATTGCATTATTAAAAAGTGATGCAAAATTAGACAACTATAGGTTTGCATTGCATCATCAATCACATTAATCATTCTAGTAAATTTACTTTCTTATTTTGGAATCATTAACCCGAATTCTTGGTGCTTCATTAACAAATAGCTCTTAAACGCGTATATCGCTAGCTGGATCGATCAACGTTACCCTACTTTTGAAGTTTAAGGAAAATGTGAAGAAAAAACAAATCCCATTCTAAAACTGTGAGCAATTATGTCTCAAAATAACGTAACCAATGACGTCACCAGCAAATCCCATCCAATCAACGATTATAAATATGGACGTCCTAGAGCCAATAAGGCATAGATAGCCATTCGTTTGAGTGAGCTTGTACAGAACAAAGCTCAGAAGTCAAGTAAGCCATCTTAATGGAGGTGCCCAAATCTCAGTCTCAAATTCACTCTAAACTGGACATGGAAAAACTGTTTGGAATGAAGGGCGGAGATGGAGATTCCAGTTATGCCAACAATTCTTCATGTCAGGTACAAAACATCCATTCAATTTCTTTTACTTCTCTTGTGGAGTAACTTGGAATTCGAAAGACTGACTTACTGTTCTTGGCATTTTTTTCTGCTTAGAAATGTGACTTGTTACTGTTTGAGCTCTTCCTTTGCCAGAATAACTATTTTTTCACGTTTTTCTTATTTTTTTCACCTCAACTACAATGAAATCTGTGCTATTCTACTAAATCTGGATTTTGGAAAATTTCCTGGTGTAGTTAAAGATAGTTGAAGCCGTGAAACCAATTCTGGAGCGCAGCATTTATGAGAATATGAGATTGAAGTTCAATATGGAAGGTATTATTAGGATAGCAGATTTCGGGTGTGGAACTGGGCGAAATACACTTCTGGTAGCAGACACCATTGTCAGAGCTCTGCAATGCTCATTTGAGGAAGGGGAGATACCAGAATTTCAGGTTTATTTCACCGACCTTCCGTCAAATGATTTCAATTTGCTGTTTCGAATGTTGCCTCCGCGCCGACAAGGTTTTACCGATGCAGACGGTAATCTTGTTTGTGATTATAACAATCCAGTGGCCGCAAGATCTTACTTTGCAGCGGCTGTGTGTGGATCGCATTTCAAACAACTCTTTCCACAGAAAAGTCTGCATTTCTGTCATTCTTCTACCAGTCTCCACTGGATTTCACAGGTGAGTAATAAAAGTGATGATTTCTCCATACATGAGTATAATGTTGTGGTGTAGGGGAGTGAGATGACAAGATGTAAATGCAGGTTCCAGAGAGTGTTCAACAGAGGAGGTCTCCTCGTGTGTATGTTTCAAGTGATTGCGAGGAGGCAGTGGGTGCTGCGTATCTACACCAGTTTAACACAGACTTCACAGGGTTTCTAAATGCCCGAGCAAGAGAGATTGTTGATGGGGGATGTCTGTTCATATCTCTGGTGGGTCGTAATGCAGGCACCCAACTAATGGAGGAGCAAGGAACATTAGGATATATTGCGCGCCACTTTGAGTATGCATTTGAGGAACTAGTCAATGAGGTTTATATAATGCATACTCTTTCTCTTTCTATAATTCATGGTTTTCCCACACCTTAGAATGAGTTTTAGTTTAGGGATATTTCAATATGGTTATTTGTTTTGTAAAGGAAATGTTCAATATTTCCTTAAAAATTTAGTTTTAGATTATTATTATTCTTATTATTTTTTGGCAGGGTATTATTGGAAAAGAGAAATGGGAATCATTCTATATACCGTGGTATGGTCCCAATTTAGAAGAGATGGAGAGCATTGTGAAGAGAGAGGGAACATTCAAAGTAGAGAATATGAAGGTGTTGGGAGGAATTCCACTGTATCCTATGACACATTGGAAAAGAGGGGAAGAAAAGATGTTTGGAAGATTTGTAGCAAACCAATATAGAGCACCATTTGAGAATATTATCAAAGCTCATTTGGGATGTGAGAGATTGACCGATGAATTCTTCTTTAGAATTGCTAAAAGAGCTTCCATTCAGTTTGAAGAGTATGTCCCCACAAAAATAGAGTTAGTTGTTGTTCTTCTCACTAAAAAGGGGCACACCGTAACTCCTATTAATGAAGAGATTTCAATGCCCTCAATCTCTTATTTTTTTATGTAAAATGAAAATAGATTATGCTTATATAATAAATGACTACCAAATGACTAATTCATAGTATACATTATTTTTGTATTATATATCTATATATAATTATAGTATGCATTGTACCCTCTTTTTTAAAGATATATCTCATTTGTACTACGGTTAATTTATGCCTAAAGCGTATCCAATTTAAAGGAGAGCAACATAACTTTTCAAATCAACGATTGCCCTCCCTCTACAGACCTGGCCAACGATTCAAATGATTGCCGCCGTTGATCTTCTGCAACCAATTTTAAAGTGGCCGACCTAAAATGTATAATCAGCGGTCAGCATTTTAGAAGATGCGGGATTTCATCGAGGACCAACGAAGTTTCCTCGCATATATTTCTCTTCGCTTCTTTTTCTAACAGCGGAGTTGCGGTAGGGTGTGTTGTACATTCTCGTTCGTCCCGCAAGTTACCAGTCTTTGCTCAAGTATATCAATAGCCGAACTAGAGCAGCCCCATGGGCACACCTCGGTAAGCACCAATCGTAACACTACATTCTTCTGCTCTGCACATTTTCCCTCTATTATGATTTATTTCATTGGAAGCATATGAAAATAAAACCCTAGGTGAGATTGCTACCTGCTAATAAAAATTTAAGGGCAGTTTATTTTAACAAATTTTCAAGGATAATAAGGCCGTCGGGGATTCAAAAAATAAAATCATTTTCAAAGCAGGAGCAATTTTTTTGTAGAGTTTTATTTGGCAGTTTTACCCCAGATTTTCTGAAGCTGAGTTTTTCTAGGGTCTTCTATGGGAATTTTTGAGGCCAGGATTTTAAGAGGCGGAATTGGTTTTCAGCGCTTGGCATGGCGCTCGGCAGGCATGGAGGCTGCAGAGATGATGAATTCAGGGACAGGGACTCACTTTTTGCGAAAGAAATGGAGGAAAATGAACGAGGCAGGAATTAAGATGGGGACCGCCATCGTGACAGGGACAAGGAAAACGATAGGATTAGGGACGGCTCAAGAGACTACAGGCCATCTAGGGCTCGGCACAGGGATCGGAATGGGGTTTATCCTTCCGGTTATTCTTCCTCGTCGCCTCATGTTCACGGTGATAACAATTATAGCCACGGTCAGGCGAGCCACAACAAGGATGTGGACAGGGAGCCCGGGGAGCTTTCTAGCGGGAGTGTTTTTGAAATTCTGAGGATGGCGGTGGTGGCGCTTGGGTTACTGATCATGGACCGGGATGTGACCCGGGGTTAGGGTTTCAGTCCAGTCAGTCTGTGCAAGGTGAAGTGCGCAAGTCCAAAAATATGAGTAGTCTGCCCCCTCCGTTAACCCCCTCACTTTTAGTGAATTCTAATCGCCCTAGAGAATTAACGTATCCAAATGCCAAAATTACAACTTCTCCCGGAAACAGAGCCACCTCTCGGGGTTCTGGATCAAGAGCTGTTGTTGCCCTTTTAAAAAATAATTCTCCCAGCAAGTCAGCAGGCAGATTATTTGAATGAAAAGGACTTACACCTTCATTCCTCTACGGCGGGTTTGATGATTCAGTTTCTCCGCCCTCACCCAATTCCAGTGTTCTAGGCAATGATAGAAATGAGAAAGTGGATGGTACTAGTGTCAGTTATATCCCAATGCAAGATCGTTGGCTGTCACCATTGTCAGAGGAGGAAAGAGAGCCTGGGCAGTTGCCCGACAGCCCCAAGCAACTTGAAGATGAGGAAGAGTCTTACCACCCTCCTTCTCGGTATATATCCACATCATGGTGGGCAGAGGAGTACAATTCCCCCAGAGATTTGAAGTCTGAGGATGACGGACTGGGAAAGAGGAAAAAATGGTCCACCAACATTGACAGTGAAGAGGATAGGTTTTCATCTGAGCGTAGTGGCATTAACAAGCAGGGTAGTGGGCAGAGTATTTCTCCTGAACCTGATGAATACACAGGAGAGAGATTGGGAAGTTCAAGAGGAAAATCAAGAAGTTCTAATGAAGAATGGGACAAGTTAAAACAGGCGTTTTAGGTGTCAAAGGATGAAAGCTAGGAGCCCAGGTAAAGCAGGTCACTGAAATGTAGATTCAAGCTCAACATCTTGAAAAGTCATTTCATTCTTAAATTCATCTTTCTAATTTACTATTTAAAAACAATAATAATATTCTATCAATTTAATTTCCATAAGCTTGAAATTCAGTGGCAAGAAGAAAAAGATTGCCATATTTACCTGCTGAAATGAATGATTTAGGGAAATTCACTGAAATTGGGAATTGTCAAGATGATGCAAATCACAGAAAGTTGAATGGAAATTGCTCCCATTAAGTCTCGGTCTCGTTACATGGAGATATTTAACAACATGGATGACAAATAGGATGACAACGTGGATGGAGGATTAACAACATCTGGAATCAATTCCAACACAATACCTTTTCTACAAGAGCATTGAATAGAAAAAAAAAGTCAATATATCTAGCCCATAGACAAGCAAAGCTGAAATCACCAATAAAAAAGTCAATATAGGTTTTTCTTCAATTGTATCATACAATTATTAACACATAATTTCATATCTGATAAATTTTGTTACTGATTCTGATAAAAACATTTATATTACATGCATTAATGACACTGGTAAACATTTTCTAGTCACTAATAAATATAATAGTATCAGCCAAATAAGATCATGAAAAACAATTAGAAAATCTCTGCATAAACAGGGGATACTTATCACTACATGCATTGACTCTTATGATTTTAAAACTATCTAGAAATATTTTCAGTAAGAGGAGAAGAGATGCTTACTTCTATATCTTTTAAGATTTTGTGCATCACTTGAGTTTGTTTCGATATACACAGACTCCTTACTGCACATTGACAAGGTAAAAAATTGTATTATAATATAATCCCAAAAAATAATTATAAAATAAGAATTTGTTGCAATAAACCAATGACCCTTGATGACTAAAAAACTATAAATGTCTTTCTCCGAGGACTATTGGCCTTTTTACTCTGAACTTTTTTTTGGATGCTATTATGTTACAATTATTTTCTTGAACCTACAGATTGCAAGATCTGTAATGGGGCAAAAGATTTGCCTAGTAAAAATGGAAACTTTAAAAAATGTCCAGAGCTTGGATTAGATTTTCTGCCCAGGGAGAGATAATAATGTGAAGTGAATTTGAAAAAGGAGAAAGTACAGTAAGAAAGTCACCTCTGGCTTTCTGATAAGATTACCTCAATCTCAATAAGGTTGTCTAAGGGTAGATCCCCATGCGGCTGCTTAACTTATTTTGTCTACAGGAATTATTTGTCTTAACACCTACAAACTACTCTACCAAAGGTAACTAATAATTTGTATTGAATTTCAACTTCAACCTTGTGTTTTATATTAGTTGTTTTTCAAATACTAAATAGATCTTTTGTTTATTACAAATATATTGGAGTTCAATGTGACTGTGTGACAATATTGCACAAAATATAAAATATATCTATACCATTGTATTCAATTGCATACATTCTTGTAATGGCAATTAAACATTCCATAAAAAAACTGGATTTTCATCATTGTATATATATCCTTATTCTACATTTTTATATCACATTATTTGAAGTTCCCCTTTTTTTTAATACTATTTTCATTTAAGTTTTTCCATGTTATGTTTTAATAAGTTACATACACAATGTTCTATTTCAACGATATGTCTACACAAAATCAAATAAGGAAAATAATTGTTTGCATTTTATTTATTTCATGTGTTGTTTGATAGATTATATAAACTTTTTTTCTATTTCAACCAATATGCCTCCACAAATTCAAATACAGCCATTCAATTATTCGGTGTACCCCATTGCACACCTAAAGTGCAATTGCTAGTTTAAATTTATATTATTAGTTATTGTTGGGATGTGAAGTCCCGATTGTCTTACTTGAAACAGTTCCAATGAAAACAAAAACAGTTTCAATGCAAACAAAATCAATTCCACCGTAAACTTAATTCTGATTATGCAAGCTTGGAAATATGTTGGAACAAGCTTAGCATACGTTTGCAGAGTTCATTATAAATTGGACTGCTTGTAATATAAAATGTGTGAGCGCTATGATTAACAAGAGCTGCAGGGCAACAAAGTTCCTACCAAGGATTGGTAAAATAGTTTTGTCTTAGGAAAAATGTAAAAAATTGATGAGTCTATATGTTGTCATGTATTTTGTTTTTCTTGAATTTTTTTGCATCAACGTTTCAACTTTCCACCTTAATATATTTTGTGGGGCATCAACCTTTGCAAATGAAGTATTAAGCCAAGGAAGCATAAATTTGGAAGAAAGTCTATGAATCTGGAGTATAAGATAGTGCAGAACGCATACTAAGGTGGCTACTCTCCAAGTTGAGAACCCAAAAATGAGGTAACACTAGGATAAAGTGTATTAGGCATCAAATGCATAAACTTTTGATATTCTTACCTTAGGTATTTCCAATTGCATTACCATCTCTGAACCCTCTGAACCCTAAGAGTATTGCAAGGCAGAGAATCATTAGTGTGTAGTTAATCTCTGTAGAGTAGATCTGAACCTCTTTGCTTTTAGATGTATGAATAATCTTCACTCGAGGGAAGCAACCTAGAGCCATAGATTGTTTTATAATTGAGAAGGTTACCGAAATCAAGACTTGACTGGCAACTATGGCTACTAAAGTGGCAATAACAAACATTGGCCAATAGAAACTGTGTGGAATTGATTTGTAGAATGTACTACTTATGTCTTGAGGATTACGGATCAAATAAGCTGCTTGGCCTGAGTATGTCAACATCAGAGCAAGATATACCAGACAAGTGAAAGAAATTTGCAATGTAAAATCCCAATTTTATCATCAAAATGAAAATGAAAAAATAAATTGCAACTGTAGTAGTTTAGTCTTTTGAAATCAGTTGAACCTGGGTAGAAGCCTTATTGAAGTGGCCCAAGTCAGCAAACATAGCCTCAGAACCTCATTTAAATATAGACACAACAGATTTCTCTTAGGCTCTCTTTGTAATCCTTGGAGTAAGTTGTACATTTTTTTTAGTTTTCAAATTTTATAAGTTGTACATTTGTTTTAAGTTTAGACAATGTTTCCTCTTTGAATGTGCTCAATCTATATGTTGTCTTCTATTTTGTGTGTGAGTACAAAATGCAACAAATCTATGTTCCAAGTGAAAGGTACTTTGTTGCATTGTTGTTTCTTCTTTTAGACATTTGATATGGTGCCAAAATTATTTGGGGTGGATAAGCATTATTTCTTCTTTATAAACATGTTCTTCTTCATACAGTGTTCCCATCAATAGATCAAACATGATTTTGTATGTGGCCATGAAAGCTGTGAAACTTGGGCAAGCTTCATATTATAATGTGCTTGTTTGCACTCTTTATATTTTTAGTTTTGGCCCTGCAGAATTTTGGTGCCTCTCCTTTTCTTGCTTCAACTGAATATTCTAAACGCTTAGCTTCAAATCTGAATATAGAACAGTAAAAATCTTACAATCCCCCTTTAGCACACCAGGACCTAATCACATTTTGATGAAAAAATATTTGTTTTGTTGAACCAATAGTACCTGATCTCAAATTTTTGCTTACTTTTCTTTACAACTTAATTCACAGTTTTAGCTTTAACACCGGTTCCAGATTATCTGTCAACCTATTTCTATCGTTCAAATATAAAATTACATTACTAATAGTTCCTCTAGCACCTAAGCAGATATCATTTCTGACACTGAAAAAAAAAAATCCCCCACATAAACTGCTTTAACATATTTCTACTATCATGGCCATATTAGATAACATATTCTGAAGAAGATGACCATAAAACATGACATTCAAAATAACAATGACATGAACAATGGAAACAAACACTCTGGAAAAATATGAATATAACATATTTAAAGAGGGAAAATTTTATTACATTATGACAGCAACAATTTGTTTTGTATTAAAGAGAGTTGATTACTCTGCCTATTGGCCTACTAATCTGAACCAAAATGAATGAATATACACCTCAAATGCTAAAAAGTGGATCCCTACCTAAATTAGCTAGTATACAACTAAAAACAAACTAAATTATGGACAGATGTAAAACCCTCTGGAGGAGAACAATTGGTCCTCTGTGCACTGGAAAAGCTACCTGCAGACTCTGCAGTAGAAATGATTACTCTACATTTGGTAAACAAGGAGCGCACCAAGCATCAGCAAAATTACTAAATGCACAGGCATGCTCACAAATGAGGAAAGAAGATAATTCTGTGATTTCATCAGACCTGCATCGGTGATAGAAACCTTAATCCATGGGACTTCATACCTCCAACATTTCTCCATGAGTTCAACAACTTCATTTAAGCCTACCACCCCCAACCCCTTGGACAATGTAACTGTCTTTCTTAAAAATGAGAAATAAATTAAAAGATGAACCACTTACAGGTTTGATCTACAACACCCATTGTTGTAAAAGATGTCAGGTTGGAGGTTTGAACAATACAATTGAGAAGAACAATACCACAGAAAATGCAGATGGTAAAGTTCTCAGAAGCTTAGAGCACACCTTTTCTGTATCATGCTAGTGAAGCAAGACTGACCCTGCATTCAATAAAAAAAAACATAATTGTATACTAAATTGTCTTGACAATAGGGCGAAAAAATTTCAAATTTAGAATACTGGAACTTGCCTTGCAACAGACTTGCTCACAGCTCCAGCTTGAGTTACCAAAACTTTTCCAAGTGACACCGCCGAATGCTTGAAGAAAAGAGCCAAATGCATATGAATCCAAGCACAACAACCAGGGCCATGGAAAAATAGAAAACAAACAAAATCAGGAATAGAACTTGATACATATTGCTTTGCAGCAAGAGCTTTAGTCCCATGCCCAAAGCAGTAAGAAAAAAAACAAGTAGAAGCAACCAACACCATAGATTCTAATT